>PVHP010047526.1:0-12859 GCA_004024765.1 Zapus hudsonius
AATGCTCTCTGATAAGATATGAGGCCAACTCTGTGGGTGGGAATTTATGCCTGATACTGAGAACTAAGTGAAAAGTCTATGGCTTAGAAGGTCATAGAACCTAGAAGGAAGCTTCCCCTGTTTTCTGGCTAAAAGGAGTCTTTATGTCCATCCAAACACCTTTAAAAGTATAAGATCATCCTCTTTGAATAATGATGCTTCCTCCTTTGCATAAAAAGCCACTTTTCACAGTTGGTAGCCAATACCCAAGAGACAATGATTCATCAAAATGGCAAGATGAGAAATCTGAATGCTTAGGCCAGTAGTGTTATTTCTAACACACTTGCCACTGACCAGGAAACATTGCAGAGGAAGTAACATTTTCACTGCTGTTCAATGATCCTTCTCTGAGGAGATGAAACTAGACACTGAGGAGGCCCAAACCTCATTGAGATTGGGCCAGGTGATTTTCATTGGGACAGCAGGAAGTGTGAAGACTCTTTTGAAGTAAGGGGACTGACTGCTGAGGGAGGTTGTCTCTTCCTTAAAACTGGTTTTGTTTCTCCCTGGATTAACAAGTTGGTCACCCACCTGGTACTATGGGGACACAGAGAGAGAATGGGTGCTCCAGGGCAGGAAAGAGAGGGTCATTGAATTTACAACATGATTTTGTATTTTTTGAAATGACCATGGGCAGTGTGAAGCAGGCTTGTTGGATTACCTGTGTACAAACCCAGTGTAGCCATGAGGATGAACCATAGGTTGCAGTGGACACATAGTGATGTCAGGACTGTGGGATGGCTGCCAAGAGAGCTGCCAGCAGTGAAGTTTCATGGACTGGGAGTAGCTGAGCTGGAGGGGTGGAATTGAAATTCCAGAGAGAATTATCAGATTTGGAGTTAGAGTTTGATGGTTACCCTGTTTGTTTTAAATCTTGTATTTGTTTAATTTGTCTTTGCTATGCCAATTTTGTCTTTTGTAGTATGAAAGTTTTGTGCCACTATGTTTTTTTTGGGGGGGTTATTACAGCTAAGTTAAAGGCCTTAGATTATGGATATGTTTGAATATTATTAGAATGGATAAATACTGTGGCATTTAAAAAGTTGGACCGAATACATTGCATTTTGCATCATGTATGGTTATTAATCTATGGGGGGGGCAGGGGCAGATTATAGTGGTTTGACTCAGGTGTCCCCCATAAACTTACTGTTTTCTGAATGCTTGATTCTCAGCTGATGGCAGTTATGAAATTGGAACCTTGTTGGAGTTGTGTTGTTGGAAGTGGACTTATGGGGGTTACAACTAGTTTCCCCTTGCCAGTTTTTGGCACACAACGCTGCCACTGTTTGCAGTGCTGTAGTGGAGGTGATGTCCACCCTCTGCTCATGTCATAGTTTTCCCTGCCATGATAGAGCATTCCTTGGAGACCATAAACCATCCTCCACAAGGAGCTTTTCTGTGCAGCTACAAGAAGTTGACCACAACATCATCCTACTAACAACTTGATTTTAGCCTAGTGAAATCCATTTGGAATATTCTCCTTGAGTTCCATATTAACAAACTGCTTTGTTTCAGGCCACTAAGTTTGTGATGATTTATTACAGTAGCAAGAGGAAATGACTACAGCTTCCAAATTTCTTGCTGATGATTGCTACAAGAAGTACCAAATTCTATTCAAAGAGAAAGCTGTCAATCAGAGTATTGGATTTATCCTTTGGATGACCAAAACAAAAAATGATACACTGCTTTCTGAAAAAGATGCTGGCAAAAAGCAAATGTTATTACCTCCTTTATAATCACTTACCATTGAATTTCAAGATTCTGTATCAAAACTCACTGACACTTGGGGCTGGAAAAAATGGCTCAGTAGTTAAAATCTTTTGATTTCAAGGCCTGATTGACAAGGCTTGATTCCCCAGTACCCCTATAAAGCCAGATGCACAAAGATGCACATGCATCTGGAGTTTGCAATGGCTGGTGACCCTGGTATTCCCATATTTCTCTCTCTCTCTCTCTCTCTCTCTCTCTCTCTCTCTCTCTAATAAATACATAAAATAAAACAACCCTCTACATCATCAAGAGCTATAAAAGTGATATCCATTGATTATGTAGGTGCTTGAAGTTTGGCTTCCTTTCTCTCTGTTAGGGAGACGGAATTTACTAGATGAAGATTTCAGGGCCAGAGTGGTAGCCTATAACTTTAGTCCCAGCACTTGGGAGGCAGAAGCTGCAGGATTGCCTTCAGTTTGAAGCCACCCTGATAATACACAATGAATTCCAGGTCAGCCTGGGCTAGAGAAAGACCCTATCTTGAGAAACAAAATAAAACAAAACAATAACAACAACAACAACAAAAAGAAAAATATCAGAAAATTTCAATCTTCTTTCACTGAAGTACAAACTTCATTTGAATTATGCATTTGTAAAGTTTCCATAAATTGATAACAATACAGACATTAAAATAAAGTTTTTATAATTGATTTGCACATGAATAACTTCAACTTTCTGAATTGTATTTCTATGGTTTTTACTTGACCACCACAGGGCCTGGGTTTATGTTACTAGCAGAGTTGTAATTTATGCTTAATCTCCTGAATATCAGCAAAATTCTATTTTATTATAAAGTCAGCAAACTCAACTACCAACTGTTTCATCTAAGCCTGTCTCAAGTCTCATAGTTTCCCTGGTTTCTAACTCATGTCTCACCATCACTGATGGACTAATTAGTTAACATTAAGTTCTATTGAATTGACAGAAAGCACTTCACCATGTATAAAGACACATTTTAATTATTTTTTTTATTGCTCTGGTAACATGCCTAACAAAGTGAAGCTTAAAGGAGGAGTGGTTTATTTGTTTAAATAGCTTTTATAGACCTGGTCCTTTGTACATCAGACAACATAGGCAAACACAAGAGAAATAATACTATTGATATAATCATCATGTTAAATTACTGGACCAGTGAAAAACAATACCTAAAAGAAGAAAAATATCCGGGTAAAATTTTAAGAATAAAAATGATCTATTCTACTTGCCTATGTTAAAATATGTTAAAAATGGGCAGGAGAGATGGCTCAGCAGTTAAGGCACTTGCCTCCAGTGCCTAAGCCCCCAGGTTCAATTCCCCAGGACCCACATAAGCCAGACCCACAAGGTGGTGGCTGTGGTGCATCTCTCTCTCTCTCTCTCTCTCTCTCTCTCTCTCTCTCTCTCTCTCTGTCTCTCTCTATCTCTGCTTGTAAATGAATAAATAAAATATTTAAAAAAACAAAATAATAAAATATATTAAAATGGATTGATCATATGAATGTATATTGAGTGGTTATTTTTAAATGCTTTTCATTTATATTCATTTTTGTGCAATGTTCCACAATACTTTTTCATTTGTTTTCTATTTCTAGAGCCATAATATAAATGAATTTAATCAGTATACTCAAGAGACTAATTAATTTTTGATGTTTTCAAGACATTAAAAACTGAAAATACTGCTATTAGAAAGTGAATATAATACAAATGATATTCCAGGGGTGTTATTAAAGGAAATAAAAGCTGTCTAAAATAAACAGACTTTTTGGCAGTTGAATACACATGGGTTTCATCTTATATTACTATTTGGTTGAACTGAGTTAAATTTTCCAAGGAAAATAGTGACTTGGCTGATAAAAAGCCCCCCAAGTTCTCATTTGCTATTTCCAGTCTTGAACATTTCAAAATTTATAAGATTTACAAGAATCCGACATTAAAATACTGTATCACAAAAGGCAAGTGATAGTAGCCGAAGAAACAAAGCAAATGGACTCCATTTTACAACTTTAACAATTTACATAAAATAAATACAATTAAGTTATTTTGGTTTCAATACACTTCTGACTTTATAATTAATTTCAGGCACAATGAGATGAAAGAAAAAATATCTCCAAAAGAGAGAAACTATATTCTCTGTGATCACATCTTGCATAGGACCCAACCTATCAAAGTATTCAGCAGTTAAGGCATGTGCTTGCCTTGTCTTCTACTGAGGGTGCAGCTGTCCAACATCCAGTCACACAATTGCTCACAGCAGGATGCAAACAGCTGGGTCTCAGGGAGGAGGGATGAGGTTTACCCACACAGAGGCCACCATGTAGGGAGAGAAGGTGCCCTGCAGATAGCTATGGTGGCTGAGACCTGGGAATGCAATCAGAAAATAGGGGACCATGTCAGCTGCAAAAATGGTAGTGAAACGTGAAATGGGGAACAATACAGATGCCATGGGATAGTTCTCATGTGGCTATTAGTCATATTTTGTTTAAAATAAACAGCATGTTAGTAGAAAAACATTAAATTGAGAGAGTGACAGGGTGTTTTGGCTCCAACTATTTGGATAGGTAGTACAGTTTCTCTCACTCCCAGGAGAACATTGAAAAGTAATTCTCTCAGCTATATTTTCCTTAAACCTGGAGGGTTTTTCTAATTTCAAGAATAACCTAAGAATTATAGCTGGTTTCAAATGGTTGTTTTGCCTTTCAGAAATGAATTACACTTGCAGTAGGTAAGGTAACATGTTAACTCTTCCATTATCTGTCTTTATTTCAGACTAAAGAATTTAGTATTTATTTGAAAAGAATAATCTTCCTTTTGGCACTCTTTCTAAGGTTATTAAGTGACTTAATATTCATGAGATAAAGGAGAATTAAAGAATTAAAATTGGCTCATTGCTTCTTTGAAGTATTTATTTGTGGAAAAAATAATTATGGAGGGAAGAACCGGAAGCATTCTAGCTATGGCATGAGCTGTGGTTTGTACTTTTAAAATTTATGTTTCTAGCTGGGAGTGGTGGTGCAAGCCTTTAATCCTAGCACTAAGAGGCAGAGGTAGGAAGATCTTGGTGAGTTTGAGGCTGGCCTGATTCACAACTTAGTGAATTCCAGGTCAGCCTGGTGTAGAATACGACCCTACTCCTTAACAGGAATTGGGATCCAGGGCAAAATCTTATGCGGACCAAAAAATAGGCCCCCAAGGGGAAATTCCCATTACAGGTAAACTATACAGAGGCTACACCAAATAGAATCTTGCCAAAATAGCAAGATGTGTCTCATTTAACCTAAACTGATTTTACTCTCTGATGACGATTCTGTTTGTAATTTTCAGAAGGCAGTGAGAGAGACATGGTTAACCCAATTCCATCAACAAACCATGGGATGATGGCTGACATCCTGGCCTATCGTGTTGGCCCCAAATGAAACCTATGAGGAAGTGGCATGGTAAACAAGAGATCTATCACCACAGCAAGTCAGATAACAGCAGATAGTTCAGGAGTTAGTCACCAACGATATCCAACATAACCCAAAGCAGAAGCCCAGAGACACTTAAGATAGCAATGATAAAGCAGACCTAAAACTCACCCACCATGACTCAGGGAACTGAGTGGAAGAGGGGACAGAAAGACTGTAAGAGCCATGGTGGGGGAGACCCTCAGCAACAACACACAAATGTGGGGGGACTGGCTACCTCTTATACAATTCATTGCCCCCTACTCCATGGACTGATCCAGTATGCCCAACTAGGAGGTATCCAGTGGATTGGGAACAGGGAGGAGGTAAAGGGAGGGGACCATCATAAGATTTGTATACTACATATCTAATTTTGGATAACAAAGATATCAATAAAAATAAAAATAAATTTATAAAAATATCTTATGCTACAAGATAAGAAAATGTTTTCACTTTATCAAGAATATTTTAAATAAATTTCTTCTTGATAATTGGGATGGGGCTATCTTTCATTTGACATTTACAAAAGCTCCAGATCTGCAGAAGCAAATTCCATGCAAAGGACGATTAGATACAATAGGTGTGAGGACTACGTCTAAATTGCATGTGGAGGCTAGACTATAATATGTTCTGCATGATGCCCTGTGTTCATATATTCAATCACCATTTGTTGGCACTTTTTGGGAAGCTAGAAGGTGGAGCCTTGCTGTGGCAGGTGTGTTGCTGGCAGTGGGCCTTGGCTTGTTATTGTCAGGCTGCATTGGGTGCTTTTGCCTTGCTAATGTGCTGCTGAGACACTGTCTGTCTGCTCCTGCCAGGTTTTCTCCACTACGATAGACTAAATAAACTGTTCCTTTCTATAACCTGCTTCTATGTGGGTGTTTCATTGCAGCATTTAGAAAGTCAGTGAAACACAGTTCCTTTCCCTCTGCATAAAGAACTATTTTCAAATTTAATGTGTAGAGGAAATATGTGCAGACCCATCTGTAATACAGATCTTGGGGCAGAAGCATAGACTGTACATTTCTAATAAGCACACAGGCTCTTGCCATTAAGGGCAATATTGTGGTATAACAAGATGGTAACCTACAGTCATGAGAGAGATGGTCTTAGAAAAAAAAAATGAAAGAAGAGTATGGCCCAAAGATATTAAGGTAAATATCACAAACAGGAGAAAATAATAGCTAATTTACTATTGAACAAAAAAAGTTAGGAAGAAAAAAGAAAGAAGAGGGGGGTGGAGGAAGAGAAGGAGAAAGGAAAGGAAGAAAGGAATGAAAAATCTATGTATCTGAAGGAAACAAAGAATGCATTATGTAAGGAAATATTGTATCTTTCTAAGTATGCTTCACTTAAGATTAAAATGTAAAATTACCACATTGAAAATAAGGACTTTTTTTTTTCAGAAGAAAAGAAAGGCTTGAAAATGGAGTCTAGAGAACAGAAGAAATCAATGGCAAAAGTATTATAGGAAAAGAACATAAATGAAGGCCAGTCAGAACAAAGAGACACAACTAAAAATGAAGAAGAAAGGTTGTTTTTGGAACCTATTGAGGTTTGAACTAGCTCAGCCATGAGCTAGCTGTGTGATTTAACATCAACTGCTGAACCTCTTTGGGATTCTATTTTCTTGCCTGAAAATGGGATAAAAACAGCAGCTTCTTCACCTGGTATTGTGGGAATTTGAAGTGGATGCTCTTAGAGGTTTGTTTAAGTAACTAGCTGCCATGATATGCAGCCCATCATTCCTTTATTTGTAATATTCAGTGAATTACAACGAAGCTAGGTCCCTCTGATTGCATTTAAGTCCTTCTGATGTCCTCCAAGGCCCAGCATGACTCTCCCTGCTCCTCTGTCTTCAGTGAGACACTTTCTCTTGTTCCTTCTGCCTCAGCCTCGACAACTTCAGTGCTTGTGTTCACCCAAGGCCTGCTTTCTGGTTCTTCCCCTGTTGGGAAAGTGCTTCTGAGGTTGCCCACATGACTCCTTTGTTTATAACTGTGCCTTAACACACATACATTCTTTTGATTGTTGGATATTTCATTTAAATTTATAATTGCTCATCAATATGCTACATTATAGACTTATCCCTCCTGTGCTCATATAACACTCTGGGTATCTTATATTTATAAATATTTTCATCAGTAGATATACAATATCCATGTCACCATATATGCAATGTCTGTACTTACTAGTCATCGGTCTTCTTCCCCAGAATATATGTTTTATGATTTGGAAACTTTAACTGTCCTGCTGCTACAGACCTTATACTTAGTCTGTACCTGAGACTCAATATGTCTTTGAAAAAAATAGTTTTTATGTATAAAATTATTATGATTTGAAATGTGATAAGGACAATTTTGTTATGCATGGGAATCTATGTATAAACCCATACATATGAACCCCACTCAAATTTTGTTGACCTGACTTATACTTCTCACTTTGCTGGATGCCGTCTATTTATATAAAATTTAATTATAACAGCAGTTTCTAGTATCACCTATTTATGGAATTAAATCTTTCCAGTGCTAGACAGTTCTGCTTGTCATTAAGCTTGGTCTGATCCTTGTATCTGTGTTTCACCTAAGAATGAGTTAGAACATGTACTCTGACTTCATAAATTAAGTCATCTGGAATCATACAAATACTGTACACCCATTATAACGGGTACTTAACTTTATGCTAGCCATAGTTCTGGTCAATCAAGCTCTGGACCTAAGATGAGCCCTTTCGTCTGTAGCTTCCTAAACCATTCATCAGGGATATATAAACAATTTCAAAAGGAAACAAAAGACTAGCTGGTTTTTTAACTGGTTATATTTCACAAAATTACTCTTCAAAAAAGGGAGTTACAAGTATAAAAGTATTTGGCATTTTCATATGAATTATCTAAAGTAATAGTGAAGTAGAGACATTTAGTTTTAATCTACCTATTTTCAGTTTATTAAACTCTTGAAATCTCTACTCTGATTTTATTCTAACCCTGTTGACTAACATGACAGGTTTAACAGCCACGTGTCAGTAGTCAAGAGCCTCCTGTTTAACAGAAGAATGTAGTGCCCCTGGAATATTCCACCCAGCTCTCATGCACTGACCTTTGCCCTCGGGACATTCATCACCCATGACACTGACTGATGAACAGCATGATCCCCTGACCTCCAGTTTATTAATGTTGATGGTCTTGACACTCTTCATGTTCTCCAAGGCTCGACACAGCTGCCTGCACTCATCCCTGGACCTGGGACTTCCTCACAGATGACACGTATCACTTGCTTCCCCATCAGGAATCAGCTGCCGATATTTTTTTCTCTCATTACTTTTCAGAATCTATAGAATCCTTCTGGTTTCCACTGACATTTCTAGGTCACTCACCCTGTAACATAGTTTGTAACTCAGGGGTTCATTTTCTGAGGAAAGAAATTCTCTTTTCTCTTGCAATATTAAAAGAGAATTTTTCCCTTCCAGAGAGTTTAAAGTAGATATGAGTGACCAGATGTAACAATGTCAAGAAAATTGCTAACTCCATATTTGCTTGGGTATGTCCTGTTACAACAAAGGACATTAAGTTGAGATTGTAGGTTAATATACACCTCATTGGATTCCTTTTGGATAAATACTTATCCGTTTTTAAACAAAATTTATTCTCACTATAATGTGATAGGTATCTAAAACTTTTTGTGTAATATGATAGCAAACATCCTAGTCCTCTAAAACACTTTCTCTAGATTTTGACCATGTATGAGAGTGAAGAAAACCAACTTGTCCCTGTTTTTAAGAATGAATATATGTACCGATTAATCGGTTTAATCGATTAATACACTATCAGTCATTTATTCAACAAATATTTGATCTTCCCTTTTAAAGCTTGATATTTTGCTAAAAATAGTATTCAATGGTGGGCAAATAGACATGATCCCTATTTCCTAGGACCTCGTGGTGTAAACCACAGGACACTGCATCTCAGATACATGATGTGCATCACAGACCTCTGCACAGAATATCTTCCTATGGATAGGAAGGTTTCCTGGCACAAAAGCAAGTTGTTACCGATTCCACTGTCCACAGATACCATGTTAGACGATCTGAGTGTTGCAATCCAGACGCTAAAACACTGACATTAAAATCAGGATTGATATATCTTTAGCGGTGGTGATGTTGGAAATATCAGACATACTAAATAAAAATTTTATTCCTTATTCACAAATTCACTACTGTGAATTTTACAGGTGTCCATGACTGCAAACCAAAGGATTCATAGATCCCCAAACTCACACTGTTGATGAATGATTGCCATCTTACTAAAAAGTCTGCAGGTTTACCTACATATTATATTAACAGAACAATTGAGAAAAACATTTCTGCTAAGATTACATGAATACAGTCAACAAAAACATTTATAATAAAAGGTTAGTAGATAATATCTAACTCTGAAAATATTTATCCGGTTAGTTAATACATGGCAGCTATTAAGCACGAGATATGATGCCACACATGAAATTGCCCTGCTCAGTACAGCCAGGCAATCACCAAAACTTATATTGGTGGTCCCATCATCTAACAATTACTGCATATTTATTGGGAGACTAATGAAATTTATTTGTTCTGTCTTGCTTCTTTTTTTCCAGTTACTTTTAATGTATACTTTTTCTTATCCTCTATATCCTGGTTTTAATGTATTTCAATTATTTTCATGAAAATTAAAGACTAGGTCAGTAGAGTAAAAAAGCATGACTTATCTGCTCAGAAAGAATTAGACATTAAAAATATTGTAATCATGAACTTAATATACAGCACTTCAGGAAGCTGGGAGTCCAGACAGATATTTGCAGGTTGGCTCTGTACTGCTGAACCTGAAATCATCATACCATTTAAAGGACCTTGGGAACTGAGCAGAAGAGGGGGCAGAAAGATTACAAGAGCCATGGTGGGGGAGAATATCCAGAGACATTGCCCCCTCAGCAACAACACACAAAAGGGGGGAGGGAAACTGGCTACCTTCCTGAGCTATCCATAAACCCCTACCCCATGGATTGATCCAGTAGGCTTACCGAGGAGAGCCTCCAGTGGGTGGGGACAGGGAAGAGGATAAAACATCAACAGGAGGAGAGGGCCAAGACAAGGTGGGTAGTGAATATGATTAAACTATATCATATATATTTATAAAATGTCATAATGAGCTGCGACTGGTGGTGCATGTCTTTAATTCCAGCACTTGAGACACAGAGGAAGGAGAATTGCCATGTGTTCAAGGCCAACACCAAGACTACAAACAGGTCATCCTGGGCTAGAGTGAGACCCTACCTCGAGAAACAAACAATGTCACAATGAAACTCATCATCATTATTATTCATAATTAATATATATGCTAATTAAAGATTTAAAACATTTTTTAAAACCTGAATTCTTATTTCCTTTTTGGCCCATATATCTTGCTTCATATTATAAAAAAGGAGAAAAATATTAAGAAGCTTATTAAAGCTGAAGAAAAAATTTAGGCAACAGACTTCTGCGGTCTCCATAGACACTTCTTACATTTCTACATTTAAAGTAACATTGAGCAACAAACTGAGAATTTGTAAGGGAGAAGTGTATAGCTATGTAATGTTTTTTGAAACATAATTCTAATGTGATCTCAACTCTGGGAAAATTCACTTTTCAAAGCACAACCTTTCAGAGACTTCCCAGGTGTTTGTACCTGTTTCACATCTGGAAAAATAAAATCAGGACCAAAGTCACAAAAAAAGAAGGAAAGAGAGATCAGGAAGAGAGAGAGAGAGAGAGAGAGAGAGAGAGAGAGAGAGAGAGAGAGAGAGAGAGAATGCAATCTATACATTGCTGTGCCCAGTATGTCCTGCCTGGTGACACACTCATAGTAAATATCTCTATCAGTAACATGTTTTCCAAAAAAAAAAATGATAATACACAAGAGAATGCAGAACACACTGCTATATGGCACAGACAAGCAACACAAAGATGTGCCCATCTGTGCAATAGTGGTGCTCAACCTAGGTAGGTAATCAGCAGGTGGCTAATAGGCTATGAGATCCCCTCAGTGTCAGGGAAACCTGGACTGCTACAGCGATCCAAGGCAATCTTGAATGGGGACCAAGAACTGGATGTCCAAGGGGAAGTCCTCACTAACCATAGGGTTTCAGAAAGGCTACACCCTTTAAAATCTCACCAAATAGCAATATTTATCTCAATTAACCAATAATGTTCTCACTTTCCATTGCAGATTCTGTTTGTACTTTTCAGAAATCAATGAGAACCAGGGACAACCGAATTCCACAAATAGGACCTGAGATGATGGCTGACACCCAATCAGGAAACCAACCTCCCTAATTCACCATTTAGAGCCCTAACAAAACCTCTAAGGAAGTGGTGTGATGAGTAAAATAGCTATTTCCACAGCAAAGCCGACATCCTATGGAAGGATAATGGAGATAGACACGAAGGCTTCCCAAAATACTCCAAAACACAAATCCAGAGACTCTTAAGAACTCAACAATTATGTAAACCTAAAACTCACCCACCATGACTCAGGGAAATTTGCCGAAGGTGGAAAGATTCTAAGAGCCATGGTGAGGGAGAATAGCTAATGGATAAAGGCATGTGTCATCCTGGTATTAAGGGTTTTCTCTATTAGCACATGATACTGAGCATCTTGCTATGTTAATATATATATATTCTAATAAAATGTTTTTAAAAAAGAAGCAAAAGAAGAATCATGGTGATGAATTCTGTCAGCATAATCATCTTTACCCAGCTAGTTAATTGATTCCCTTATAGTCATTTCATCTAACATATATTGCTTATAAATTAATATGCATTCTAACTGAGAATTATAGGGTCGTGTCTACAACATAGAATGTAACTAATGGAATTTGAAATTCTGAGCACTCGTGCCAGGGAAGACAGACCTACTTTTGAACGGAAGTGTCATCGGGAAATGGAGCAGCACAGATTGCTGCCCTGGATGTGAAGGTATAGGTAGGTGCCGTTAGTCCCCTAAAGTTTTTATGCTGGAAGCTGGGTATAACATCCTTGGAAGCTGCTGGAGTTTTCAGTGGATACAGCTTACTGGAAAGTGATTAGAGCTTGGAGTCCCACCTTCAGAATGGGTTCCTGCCCATGTGACAAGCAGGAACTTTGAGAAGGGGAGGTCAGCAAGTGAATCATGCTTCCATGGCTAACTTCCTATAACCTCCTCTCTTGGCAGCGATATTTTTTTGTCTCACTCACACTTTATTCTGCCATTAAACCATACTCCATGCCATGATGTTTCTGAGGTTCTTCACCAGAGGCTAAATGGAAGAGGACACTGGAATTTGAAATTTCATTCTCCAAAACTATACATATTGTGACAGCAAGAAGACCAAGGAGGGCTGGAGAGACAGATCAGCAGATAAAGGCACTTGTTTGCAAAACTTGGTGGCCTGGGTGCAATTTCCCATTAGCTATGTGAAGCCAGATGCACAAAGTGGTACATGCATCTGGAGTTCATTTGCAGTGGCAGGAGGCCCTGGCACACCCTTCCCCCCTCTTTCCCTCTCTCACACACACACATACACACACACACTTTCTCTATCTACGTATCTCTGTTTGTAAATAAAAATAAACAACTATTT
>PVHP010047527.1:0-12861 GCA_004024765.1 Zapus hudsonius
GCCCATGGCCTACTTGTCCAAGAGACTGGACTTGGTTGCAGCCAGTTGGCCACGTTGCCACCGTATCATTGCAGCCACAGCTCTTCTGGTGAAAGATGCAGACAAGTTGACCTTGGGACAGCCATTGATCAGGCTCACCCCTCATTCTATTGAAGGGGTCCTTAAAAATCCACCAGATTAGCCAGGCGTAGTGGCGCACGCCTTTAATCCCAGCACTTGGGAGGCAGAGGTAGGAGGATCACCATGAGTTCAAGGCCACCCTGAGACTACAGAGTGAATTCCAGGTCAGCCTGGGTTAGAGTGAGACCCTACCTAGAAAAAAAAAAAATCCCCCAGATGGCTGGATGACAAAATGCCCACCTGACCCACTACCAGGCAGAACTGATGTCATTAACAGAAGCCCTCAAGTTGAGCAGAGGATGGGTGACAAATATATATGGACAGCAGGTATGCCTTCACTACCGCCCATGTCCACTGCTTGCTAGCCGCAAAAGGAAAAGATATTAAAAACAAGGAGGCGGGCTGGAGAGATGGCTCAGCAGTTAAGGCACTTGCCTCCAGTGCCTAAGGCCCTGGGTTCAATTCCCCAGGTCCCACATAAGCCAGACCCACAAGGTGGTGGCCATGGTACACTCTCCTCTCTCTCTCCCTCTCTCTCTCTCTGCTTGAAAATGAATAAAATATTTTTTAAAAAAACAAGGAGGAAATTCTCGACTTACTGGCTGCCCTCTGGCTACCTAAGAAACTGGCCATAATCCATTGCCCAGGACATCAAAAATGGAACACTCCAGAGGCCCAAGTAATAGAAGGGCCGACCAGGCAGCCAGAGAGGCTGCTATGAATCTATCTGCTGGTAGCTCTACCTGTGCTGGCTTTGCCTGCTGCCCAGGATGATAAGGACTTTACTTCCCTCCCAAATGCTTATACCAAAGGAGGATGGAGATATGCTGCTGATGGGCATCTTATCCTCCCTGAGAAATTTGCCAGATCCTTGGTACATCAGATCCACAGGGGAATCCACCTTGGACAATGAAAGCTGAGAAAACTTCTAAGCTCATCCCACTTTAAGATCTTCAAACTTCCACAATTAATAGAGGACTGTGTTATGAGATGCGTCCATGCTAGGTCACAAACCCAACAACAAACAGCCATCCTCTAGGAAAAAGAGAGTGGTGTGTATTGGGAAGTGGACTTTACTGTGGTAAGGCCAGGTAAATATGGTTGTAAGTATCTCCTAGTTTTTGTAGGCACCTTCTCAGGATGGATTGAAGCTTTCCCCACTAAGAAGGAAACAGCTGCCACAGTTGCTAAGATTCTTGAAGAACTCACCCCAAGGTATGGCCTCTCCACTACTGTAGGTTCAGATAATGGGCCTGCTTTCATCTCTCAGATAACTCAAGACTTGGGCCAGGTAGAAAGAATCGGATCCTTAAGAAGACATTAACCAAATTAACCCTTGAAACTGGTGAGGACAGCCCTCCTTCCCTTTGCCCTCTTCCGTGCCTGAAACACCCCATATGCATACGGGTTAACTCCTTATGAAATTATGTTTGGGAGACCTCCCCCTCTCCTTCCCCAACTCCAAGCTGAATTAATCAATGAAATCTCTGAATACAAATTCCTTAAATCTGTCCAGGCCTTACAGACAGCCCAAGACAATGTCTTCCCAATCTTAAGACATATCTATGAACTTCCCCCAGCCTGGCCCCGCGGTCATAAACCTGGTGATCTAGTCTGGATTAAGAGACACCACAAGGAGACTCTTGGGCCACAGTGGGAAGGACCACATACTGTCATTCTGACCATCTCAACCTCAATCAAGGTAGATGGCATACAGACTTGGATCCATCATTCTCACATCAAGCCTCTACCAGACGGCAAATGGCAGACAGCAGACAATACAATCCTGACAACCAGTGGCAGATCCGATGCCACCCCCACGACCCTCTCCAGGTAAATCTGTTCCGATAACAGCCATGATGCTCCTTGTTCTTATTTGTCTTCCCCCTCTGATGACCAGCCACCACCCCTGTGGGCCCCTAACTTTTCTTTGGAGCCTATCAGTCACCCAAACTGGAAAAGTTATCCAAACCTGTCCTCACCTCCTACTTTTCAGATAGATTTAGTTGATTTATAGATTATCATAGCTATAGATGTCCTGGGTCAAAATTGGGTCCCTAACAACCCCACCAGCCTTTGGGCACAATATTACTACATGTGCCCAGCGGGTCGTTGGCAGGATGGAGAGACTTGTGATGATCCAGATCAGCACCACTGTGCTGCTTGGGGGTGTGAATCCTGGACACCAGACAGCTGGGCACCAAGCTTACCAGATACAGACTTACAGGTCTCTCTCACCCAGACCCATTCATGTTCATCCAACCACTGTTACCCTGTCACCCTTACTTACCCCACTTAGTTGGGATCCTAGTTTTCCTGAACTTTGGGAAACAGGAAAAACCTGGGCCTTTGAGCCTATATGTACAGCAAGGATCCAGGCACAGTTACTATTCAGTGTCCAGAAGTCACTAGACCCCATCTGCCTATTGGCTGCTTAGCAGAGGATACAAGGTAGGCCACAGAGCCTTTTCCTTCACCACTTAGCTAGAGTCCTCCAGCTCCAAGTTCTAAAAACTCTAGTTTATTGTTAACCTCTCTGACCTCCTTAGTGGTACACATAGTAGAAACTGTCTTTAACCTTGTCAACTCATCCAATCCCGACTTAACTATGGATTATTGGTTTTGCTTAAATCTTAGACCCCCTTATTATGTTGGATTTGCATTTACAGACTCTATACTGTTTACCCTTCTTAAATTAGTGCCTCATAATGACATCAATGCCTGCCCTTGGAATCCTCCCTTACCATAGGAGATATAATAAACAATGGGAGTTGCTTCAGGTCCCAAGACTACCCTCTAAAGGATACCCCCAATGCTGACGTGTGCATGGGCACATGTCATTAAGAAATTTAAAAACTCAATAGGTCTAACTAATGACCACCTGCTGGCAGCACCAAAGGGGGCCTGGTTCACTTGCACTTCGGGCTTGACCTCCTGCATAGCTAAGTCCTTTATTAAAGACAAGCCTGACCTTTGTGTCCTTGTGCACATCCTACCATGGATGTTGTACTACCAAGGAACAGCCAGGAGACAACATATGCAGATCCCCTCTTCCCAACCTAGACCTAGACGGGCCGTCTCCATACTCATTCCAGCCTTGGTTGGTCTAGGTATTGTGGGGTCTGCTGCCCTAGGCACTACCTCTTTAATCCTTGGACAGGCAAATTACAACTTGGCCAAATCATAAAGCAAGACCTCTCCAAACTCCAGTCATCTACCTCCTATCTCAAAAAACAGGTCCATTCCCTGGCAAAAATGGTCCTCCAAAATAGGAGGGCTTTGATCTCCTCTTCCTCAAAGAAGGAGACTTTGTGTAGCCTTAGGAGAGGCTTGTTGTTTCTATGCAAATCATTCTGGTGTCATCAGGGACACACTGCAAGAACTCAAATCTAACTTAATAGAACGGGACAAAGAACACTCCCAAACTTGTTCTTGGTTCCACAAGCTCTTCAATTGGTCTCCCTGGCTACCTACACTAATCTCAGCACTCCTGGGGCAGAGGTAGAAGGATTGCTTTGAGTCTACGACTAGCCTACTTCTACAAAGTGAGTTCCAAGTTGGATCAGAGACCCAGCCTCAAATAATAATAATCATAAAATAATAATAATCATAATAATACCAGCTCTTAGAGCTAGGGAGATGTCTTGGAGGTTAAATGTGCTTGCTAAAGCCGGGCAATGGTGGCCCACGCCTTTAATCCCAGCACTCGGGAGGCAGAGGTAGGAGGATAGCCAAGAGTTCAAGGCCACCCTGAGACTACATAGTGAATTCCAGGTCAGCCAACAACAACAACAACAAAAATATGTGCTTGCTAAGCCTGTCGATCTGGATTTGATTCCCCAGTTCCTATGTACAACCAGACCAATAAAGTGGTGCTTGCCTCTGGAGTTTGTTCAGTGTCAAGAATCTCTGGAGTGCCCATTCTTCTCTCTTTCAAATAAATAAAATAATTTAAAAATTTCCCTTAAATAACAAGGGGGAACTCTGTAGCCTGGAACTGATTGTAACCCTCCTATCTCAGCCTCCAGAGTGCTAGTATTAAAGGCAGGAGCTGGCATGCCCTGCTCTGATCTTGAACTCTTAATTTTTCTGCCTCTACCTCCCAAGTGCTGGGATTACAGGCACCAACAGCCTTCTATATCCTAGGCACATGGTCTACTACTGAGCTGTTTCTTCTCCAACCCTTATTTGGTTGAGACAGGGACTCTCTGTTATCCAACAGGTCTTAGGCTCACATCTATAATCTAGCACTCAGAAGCAAGAGGATTGCTCACAAGGTAAAGATTTGCTTGGGCTACAGAGTGAGTTCAAGGCCAGCCCAGACAATTCAAGACCTTGCCTCAAAATAAAAAGTAAAAAGAAAACCAGGCATAGTGGCTTTATCTCAGCACTTGGGAGGCTGGGGTAGTAGAAACACAGTGAATTCAAGGCCAGCCTTGGCTACAGAGTGAGTTTCAGGTTAACTTGGGCTAGAGTGAGACCCTGCCTAAAAAATAAAGAGGGGAGGGGAGCTGGAGAGACAGTTCAACAGTTAAAAGTGCTTGCTGACTTGCCAAGCCTGAGTGTCCAAAGATGGGGGTTTGATTCCCCAGTACCCAGGGTAAAGCCAGATGCACAAGTGGCACATGTGTCTGGAGTTTGTTAGCAGTGGCTAGAGGCCCTAGCACACTCTTTCTGTCTCCCACTTTCTCTTTCAAATAAATAAAAATTTAAAATATATTCTTTTTTTTTAAGGAAAAAGGCATGAAAAAATAAGAGGGAGCTGGGCGTGGTGGTGCATGTCTTTAATCCCACCACTCGGGAGGCAGAGGTAGGAGAACTGTTGTGAGTTTGAGGCCACCTGGAGACTACATAGTGAATTCCGGGTCAGCTTGGGCTAGAGCGAGGCCCTACCTTAAAAAAAAAAAAAAAAACACCTTGAAAAAACAAACAAACAAAAAAAACTGGGGGGGGGGGAGCTGGAGAGATGGCTCCGCAGTTAAGGCACTTGCCTACAAAGTCTAATAACCTAGGTTCAATTTTCCAGTTCCAACATAAAGACGGTTGCAAAGTGGCACATACATCTGGAGTTCCTTTGCAGTGGCAAGAGGCCCTGGTGTGCCCATTCTCTGTGTCTCTCTCTGCTTGCAAATACATATATTTTTAGAAAGGGGCTGGAGGGTCTATGTGTGTAACCTTTTTATAAAAAATATATACAATAAAAAATTTAAGGGGCTGGGAGATGGCTCAGAGGATAAGGCACTTGCCTCTGGTGCCTAAGGCCCTGGGTTCAATTCCCCAGGACCCACATAAGCCAGGCCCACAAGGTGGTGGCCCTGGTGTTCTCTCTCTCTCTCTATCTCTATCTCTCTGCTTGAAAAATAAATAAAATACTTTTTAAAAAATTTAAAAAGGGGCTGGCAAGATGGCTCAGTGGCTAAAGGAGACTGTTTGCAAAGCTTACCAGCCCAGGTTCAGTTCCTCAGTACCCACAAAAAGTCAGATGCACAAAGTGGCACATGCATCTGGAGTTCCTTTGTAGCACTGGTCTGTCTCTCAAATAAATAAAACTTAAAGATGGTTCACACCTTTAATCCCAGTACTGGGGAGGCAGAGGTAGGATTGCTGTTGAGTTCCAATCTTGAAAAAACCAAAAAATAAATAAAGTAATAATGATAGCTCTTATTTTCCTAGCAAGGCACTACCTAGTCTACAAGCCACAATCTTACTCTGAGGTCCCTCTGTTAGGTGGAAACTCAGGCCTAATACCTCAGTTTCCCCCTTCGGAACCAGTGTGGGGAGCTTCAGGAGAAGTGTCAACATGAAAACTGACCCTAGCAGGAGTTACAGATAAAGCCTGCCTTGTAAACCCCTCCTGCTGTGTTTGTCTTTCCTGATGCAGAGAGCTATGTGACCACCTGGGCCTAAGTGACAAATCCTGGACTTCAGTTTCACCTCCCCCTTATAAGCCCAGATCTGACTTTTTTCAGACACTCCCTCCTCCTCTCTGGGGAGATAGCCTGGCAGCTCCTGTTTGTTTTTTTTTTTTTTCTAAGAGTGGCCTCTCTGGTCTCAAATCTTACATCCTCAAGTTTTAATCTATGCTACTGGGTTTGTTTTGTTTTTCCCAAGGTAAAGTCTGTTCATTATATAGTCTCAGGGTGGCCTTGAACTCGTGGCAATGTTCCTTTGTCTCCAGGTGTGTGCCACTTTTTGACATGAGGTCCCCAAATAGGATTTCCTTGTCAGCTTCCTATCAATGAAGTTTTGAGCAGATGATTTATATTCCCAGCTGTTGTATAATGTATCGTGTTAACTGTTTCAGATCCAGTGTTAAGTACTTTGTATAGATTGTGTTTTGTTTTGGTTTTTCGAGGTAGCATCTTGCTCTAGCCCAGGCTGACCTAGAATTCACTATGTCCTCAAGGATGAACTTCTGATCCTCTGGCCTTTACCTCCTAAATGCTGGGATTATTGGTGTGGGTTTCTTTTTATTTATTTAATGCTACTACTGTTTTACAAGGGACAGATGTGCTCCTGTGTTCCGATTCTGCCTTGGAAACCGACCTCTCTGTCTGGGCACCCTCGTTCGTAAAGCAGGAATTCCAGGATCCACCCAGAAGGCCACCCGGAACGCGGTGTGCCTGGCAGCCCGGATCCCCTACCCCAGCGCCCCGCCGCCCGCACCTGCAGCTCTGCTGAAAGCCGGGCAAGCGCTCCAGCAGCCGGCCTAGGGACGCCTCCACGTCGCCGAAGAGGCGGTGGATGCGCTCGGTGCACTCGGCGCCGCGGATGAAGGTCTTGTAGTTGGCGAAGGCCAGGTCGCGCGTCTGCTGCAGCAGCTGCGCCCGCTCCTCCGCCAGGCGCTCGGGCTCGCGCCGCAGCCGCTCCACGCCCGAGCCGCTCAGCTCCCGCAGGTAGCGGCCCACGTCAGGCCGCTCGCGCCACTGCGCCTCGGGGAAGCGATCCCTGAACAGCGACGCCAGCAGCCCTTCATCTTCCACCTCCCCGAGAGCCGCCGCCGTGGCTGTCGACGAGGAAGAGCCAGAGGCTGAGGATGGGAGAGTCGTCGCAGACGCCATCACCCCAGCAAGAGCGTGTCTTCTCCTCCGGGCCGGCGGGGGCGCTGGCTCCACGCCTGGGACCGGAAGCCGCTGGTACAGACTTCCGGTCTCTATGGTTCCACACTGGGCCAGCATTCTTTTCGCGAAGTCCTCCCTGGGTCCGGAAGCCGCTGGCACACACTTCCGGCCTCTTTGGTTCCGCACTGGGCCAGCGTTCTTTCCCCGAGGTCCTCCCGCCTAGGGGGCGACAGGGAGAGGAACGAGTGGAGCTGGGCTAGAGAGGCCGGGCTCGCGGGAGCGGCGGGCGGCCGTTTTCCGTTTCCGGCTGCCGAGGCGCGCGAATCCGGTGGTCTCCCCCGGCGGCGACCATGCGGCCTTTGACTGAAGAAGAGACCCGTGTGATGTTCGAGAAGATCTCGAAATAGTAGGAGCGCGCGGGTGGCCGGCGAGGGGCGGCGGGAGGGCTGGGAGGGCCGAGGCCGCCGTGAGTAGAGACGGTGGCCGTGACGAGGCCGTTCTCACTGCCCCCAGCATCGGGGAGAACCTGCAGCTGCTGGTGGACCGGCCCGACGGCACCTACTGCTTCCGGCTGCACAACGACCGGGTGTACTACGTGAGGTAAGGCCCGGCGACCCCGCGCGCGCCGCCGGCAGGGCGCGGCCCCTGAACCCCCTCCCCTCCGCTCCCCTCGCCCCCCCAGTGAGAAGATCCTGAAGCTGGCCGCCAACATCTCCGGGGACAAGCTGGTGTCGCTGGGGACCTGCTTTGGGAAGTTCACCAAGACCCACAAGTTCCGCCTGCACGTGACGGCCCTGGACTACCTGGCACCTTACGCCAAGGTGCGTGCGCTGGTCCCCGGGGGCGTGGGGCTCGCCGGCCTCCCGGGATGCTCCGCTGGGTTTCTTCACGCCCTTTCTCCTGCAGTACAAGGTGTGGATCAAGCCCGGAGCGGAGCAGTCCTTCCTGTATGGAAACCACGTGCTGAAATCTGGTCTGGGCCGAATCACTGAAAACACCTCCCAGTATCAGGGGGTCGTGGTCTACTCCATGGCCGACATTCCTTTGGTGAGTAGAGCCCGCAGCCACTGCAAAAGCTGCCTTTTGAGTCGGGGTTTTTTGTTTTGTTTTCTTTGATTTTTTTTTTTTTTTTTTTTTGCTTATTCGAGACAGAGACGCAGTGTGGGCACGCTAGGGTCTCCTCCCAAGCAACTCCAGATGCATATGCCATTCCCCCACCTTCTGGCTTTATGTGGGGAATCGAAGCCAGGCCATCAGGCTTTGCAAACAAGCTTGTTTAACAGCTGAGCTCCATCCAGCCCATCAAGAAGGCTACATTAAAAAATTTTTTTGTTGTTGTTTGTTTTTAGAGGTAGGGTCTCACACTAACCCAGGCTGACCTAGAACTCTGTAGTCTCAGGTTGGCCTTGAATTCAGAGTAATTTTCCTACCTTTCCCTCCCCAGCGCTGGGATCAAAGGCATGTACCACCACACCTGGACAAGAAAACTTTCCCCCCCACCCCCTTTTTGGTTTTTTTGAGGTGGATTTCATTCTAGCCCAGGCTGACCTGGAATTCACTATGCAGTCTCAGGGTGGCTTCAAACTCTTGGTGATCCTCTTCCTACCTCTGCCTCCCAAGTGCTAAGATTAAAGGCATGTGCCACTGGGCCTGGCTGTTTTTTGTTTAATACATGTGTGTATTTTTTTCTTTTTTGCATGGGGGGGAGTGGGTCCTCTAGGGCTACCAGGTACATGTGTCACTTTGTGCATTGGCTTCACATAGGTACTGGGAATTGAACCCAGATCAGTAGTCTGCAACTAACACCTTAACCACTGAGCCATCTTCCCAGCCCCAAGAAGGCAGTTTTTTTTTTTTTTTTTTTTGTTTTGGTTTGGTTTTTCAAGGTAGGGTCTCGCTCTAGCCCAGGCTGACCTGGAATTCACTCTGTAGTCTCAGGGTGGCCTCGAACTCACGGTGATCCTCCTATCTCTGCCTCCCGAGTACTGGGATTAAAGGCATGTGCCACCATGCCGGGCAAGGCTATTTTTTAATGTCTATACTTGAGATACTAATTTCTCAGCTCCCTTTCATTTCCTTGAAGACTGAGCTGTTTAGTTTTCAGCCTGCAATGGATGCTTATTGAATAACTGAGTGAATTCATGCCTGTTTTCTTGAATCCCCAGGGTTTTGGGGTAGCAGCAAAGTCGACGCAGGACTGCAGGAAAGTAGACCCCATGGCGATTGTAGTGTTTCATCAAGCAGACATTGGAGAGTTCATACGGCACGAAGAGACACTGACTTAAAACAGTCATTGCAGAGACTTGGCTGTGTGGAAGGGCCTAGCTTTGTTTGCTGTGGATATCAGGACTTCGACCTCCACGGGAACTTCTTGGTTTAATATCTAATTGATGACGAGTGTAAGCTGGATTCTTTCTCTACAGAAGTGGCTCATAAGTACCATTTCAGACCCTGCAGAGGCAGGAGGATCAAGATGTAGGGCCAGTTTGGGAGATCTACCAGGCCAGCCTGGCTACAGGATGAGGCCCTGTTTCAATGGCTCAAAAGAAGTGAGGGTGGGATTTCAAATATTTTTGTATGTGTGGCTAATAGAACATTTTTATTTCGCATCTGAATCATTTTTACATTTGAACCAGAAGACTTGTTCTAAATTGTTGACGTAAGGACAAGAGCAGCTTTATTGTTATCTGTGATAACACTTGATTTCCAGGCTTGTGGGTTTTCTGTTATTTATATCATTAAAGATAAATTTTCCATATAAGAACAGTGGACCATCCCTGAGATTTTACAATGAAATGTGGCTAAAATAATTACAATTTATTTATCTATTTTCCTATATAGTAAGTAGAATGGGAGAAACACTTGGAAACCTTTCTTCTGCCCCTACCCAACTATGGCCTTGTATCAACTGTAAAAAAACTGAAAAACAGCTTGAATCATCAACCTAGGAATATTTTCAGAATTAAAGTAAGAGCCCGGGCATGGTGGTACATACCTCAGTCTCAGCACTGGGGGTGCTGAGGTTGGAGGATTGCTGTGAGTTCCAGGCTAGCCTGGGCTAGGGTGAGACCCTGCCTTTAAATGAGAAAGAAGTAATGATTGCAAAGTATCACAGAGCCTGGCTAATGATAGGTGTTGAATACTACTAATATTTTTATATTAAATGTTGCTGTTACTAAGAACATTAACATGTGAATATAAATATTATGCAGCTTTTTTGTTTGTTTGTTTTCAAGGCAGGGTCTCATTCTAGTATAGCCTGACCTGGAATTCACTCTGTAGCCCCGGCTGACTTCGAACTCAAGTCTATCCTACCTCGGCCTCCCCAGTGCTGACATTAAAACAGTGAACCACTATGCTTGACCATGATGTTGTTTCTTTTTTATTTTATTTTATTTTTATTCATTTATTTGAAAACAGAGAAAATGAGCATGCCAAGGCCTCTAGCCACTGTAACTGAACTCCAGATGCATGAACCACTTTGTGTATCTGGCATGGGCACTGGGGAATTGAACCCTGGTCCTTGGGTTTTGTAGGCAAGCACCTTAACTGCTGACCCATTTCTCCAGCCCTTTATTATTTGATATTTTTAAAAATTTATTTCAGAGACAGTGAGTATAGGCATGCCAGGGCCTTCTGCCACTACACACAAAATCCAGGCACATGTACCACTTTGTGCATCTGGCTTTAAATGGGTAATGGAGAATCAAACCCAGGCCATTAGGCTTTTCAAGCAAGTGCCTTTAACCACTGAGCAATCTCTTTAGTATTTTGTTTTTGTGGTAGGGTCTCAATGTAGCCCAGGCTGACCTGGAATTCACTCTGTAGTCCCCAGGTGGCTTCAAACTCATGGTGATCCTCCTACCTCTGCCTCCAGAGTGCTGGGATTAAAGGTGAGAACCACCATGCCTGGCTCTATCATATTTTTAAAATCCTGTTTTTAAGTTTTTTTCTTGTATGAATTAATCCTAACCTGAAAAATTTATATTTTATCACTGTTGTAATAAAATCAGTCAAGCCAGGCATGGTGGTGCATGCCTTTAATCCCTGCACTCGGGAGGCAGTGTAGGAGAATCACTGAGACTGCATAGTGAATTACAGCTCATCCTGGGCTTGAGTGAGACCCTACCTCAAAAAAAAAAAAAAAAATTGGCCATCAAGTACTAATCAAGGTCTGGGGAGATGGTTCAGTGGTTAAAGATACTTGTTAGCAAAGCCTGATGTCCTGGGTTAAATTCCCCAGTACCCACGTAAACCAAGTGCACAAAGTGGCCCATGCACCTGGTACTGCAACAGCTAGAGATTCCGGTATACCCATCCCCCCTTCTCTGCTCCAAAGTAAATTTTTTAAAAAATGTCTTATTTATTCATCATGGCCAGCAGTTAAAATATTTTTTTAAATACTTTATTCATTTTCAAGCAGAGAGAGAGAAAACGCACCAGGGCCACCACCTTGTGGGTCTGGCTTATGTGGGTCCTGGGGAATTGAACCCGGGGCCTTAGGCACTGGAGGCAAGTGCCTTAACCGCTGAGCCATCTCTCCAGCCCTCCAAAGTAAATTTTTTTTTTTTAAATACTTTATTTATTCATTTTCAAGCAGAGAAATACAGAGGTAGAAAGAGAGAGGGAGAGAACACCAGGGACACCAACTTGTGGGTCTGGCATATGTGGGTACTGGGGAATTGAACCCAGGGCCTTAGGCACTGGAGGCAAGTGCCTTAACTGCTAAGCCATCTCTCCAGCCCCAAAGTAAATTTTTAAAAGTATTTTTGGGGGTGCTTTTTAGAGGTAGGATTTTACTCTAGCCCAGGCTGACCTGGAAGTCAGCCTCCTGAGTGCTGGGATTAAAGGTATGTGCCATAATGGCCAGCAGTTAAAATATTTTTTAAAATATTTATTCATTTTCAAGCAGAGAGAGAGAGAGAATGCACCAGGGCCACCATCTTGTGGGTCCTGGGGAATTGAATCCCAGGGCCTTAGGCACTGGAGGCAAGTGCCCTAACCACTGATCCATCTCTCCAGCCCCAGTTAAAATACTTTTTATAGACTGGAGAGGTGGATCAGCCATTAAAGCACCTGCTTACAAAGCCTGAAGGTCTGGGTTCAATTCCCCCACATAAGCCAGACCCACAAGGTGGTGGCCCTGGTGTGCTCTCTATCTCTCTGCTTGAAAATGAATAATTTTTTTTTTAAAAGCCAGATGTACAAAGTTGTTGTATGTGTCTAGAATTTGTGGCGGCAGGAGGCCCTGGTGTATCCATACTCTTTCTTTCTGCCTCTAAAGTAAAGTATTTAAAAATAGATTTTTTTTTTTTTTTAAGGAGCCAGGTATAGTGCACTGAGGTAGAGATAGGAGGATCATTGAGTTGAAAGCCAGCCTGGGACTACAGTGTTCCAGGTCAGCCTCAGCTAGAGTGAGACCCTAGAAATTTTTTTGAGACAGTCTCTCTCTTGAACTCCGAGCTCGCCAACTGGCTAGTCAAGCTAGCTAGCTTGCCCAGGGTCCTGTCTTTGCTGTCTAAGCCCCAGGTTATAAGCAGTCTGTCACACATGTCTGGCTGGGCATCCAAACTCAAGCTCTTGCATGACATTTAACCACTGAACGTTTTCCCCAGCCTGCTGGTTTGTTGTCGTTGCTACTGTTTTTGTTTTTTTTCAAGGTAGGGTCTCGATCGAGCTC
>PVHP010047528.1:0-12865 GCA_004024765.1 Zapus hudsonius
CTGTGGCCCATATAACCCTACCACCCGACAGCAAGCCAAAAGATGAGATCATGGCAAGAGATGAGCCACCACAGTCATATTGTGGAGGATCCATATGGAACCCTGCAGAGAAGGACGGAATGAACAAGAGACCCATAGCCACAGCCATTCAACCAACTCAGGATAAGCCAAATGTGTTTGTGTTTTTCAGGATGCAACGAGAGATCTGTGGCCCATCTAACCCTACCAACCAACCGTAGGCGGATGGCTGAGATCCTGGCAAGAGAGGAGCCACCACAGTCATATCAAGGAGGATCCATAGGGAACCCAGCAGAAAATGACAGATGAACAAGGGACCTATAACCACAGTCATTCAATCAACACAGGATAGGCCATTGAGACAGAAACCAAGGATTTTCAACACAAGGACCCCTTAGCTTGCAACATTAAAACAGCCTTATTACTCACCCTCCATGACTCAGGGAACTGAGCGGAAGAGGGGGCGGAAAGATTGTGAGAGCCGTGGTGGGGGAGACGCTCCGGAGGCATAGCACCCATCAGTAACAACAAACTTGGGTAAGGAAGACCGAGATGAGTACTAAGATATACAGGATCCCTTGCCACAAGGACTAATACAGACAGCCCATGGAGGAGGATATCCAACTGATCTGGGATGGGGAGGGGGGAATTGGGGAATTCGGGTTAACAACGCATTGTTTGCCCACTAAATAGTGTAACTCATTATCGATAATAAATATATATTCAATAATAAAAAAACAGACAAATCAAAGAATTGGTTCTTTGAAAAATTCAATAAGACTTACAAACCCCTGGTCAATTTGATGAAACAGAAACCAGAGAAGGCCCAAATTAACAAAATGACAAGGGCAAGACCACAACAGATCCCAGAGAGATTGGAAGCATCATCAGGTCGTTTTTCCAAAATCTATACTCCACAAAATTAGAGAACCTGAAAGAAATGGATAAGTTCCTGGACACCTACCAACTACCAAAGCTCAGACCAGAGCAGGTAAATATCCTAAACAATACGATAATAATCAAAGAAAGAGATTGAATCAAGAACCTCCCCAAATGGAAAAGCCCAAATCCAGATGGTTTCTCAGCCGAATTCTACCAAACCTTAATCATAGAACTGAAACCTCTATTTTTGAAGCTTTTCAGAGACATAGAAAAAGAGGATAGGCTCCCAAACTCCTACGAAGCTACCATCGCTCTAATTCCCAAACCAGGCAAGGATGTAAAAAGAAAAGAAAACTACAGACACATATCCCTAATGATCTTGGATGCAAAAATCCTAAACAAAGTCCTAGCAAACCAAATGCAAACCCACACATCAAGACTATAATTCACCCTGACCAAGTCGGCTTCATCCCAGGGATGCAGGGATGGTTCAACATATGAACGTCAATAAATATAATTCACCACATTAACAAACACAATCACAAAAACCACATGGTCATCTCAATTGATGCTGAGAAGGCTTTTGACACAATTCAACACTTCATGTTCAAAACCCTGGAAAGAATAGGCATAGATGGCCTATACCTCAACATGATAAAATCAATATACAGATCTCCTAAAGCACAAATCATCCTCAATGGGGAATGACTCAAGGAGTTCCTGCTTAACTCAGGAACAAGACGGGGTGTCCACTCTCACCACTGCTGTTTAATATAGTGCTTGAAGTTCTAGCCCAAAAAATAAGACAGAAGAATAGCATAAAAGGGATACAAATCAGAAAGGAAGAAGTCAAACTATCCTTCTTTGCAGATGGCATGATCTTGAATATATCAGACCCAAAGAACAGTATCAGTAAACTCCTGAAGGTGATCAATGCCTTCAGCAAAGTGACAGGATACAAAATTAACACACAAAATTCCGTAGCCTTTCTATATACAGAAGACAAGCATTTGGAAAAAGACATCAGAGAAACTGTCCCATTCTCCATAACCTCAAAGAAAATCAAAAACCTTCTAATATCGCTAACCAAGGAAGTGAAACACTCATATAAGGAAAATATTGAAACACTCAAGAGGGAAATAGAGGAGGATGTGATGAGATGGAAAGATATTCCATACTCATGGATAGGGAGAATCAATATAGTAAAACTGGCAATCCTGCCAAAAGCAATCTTCAGATTCAACACAATGCCAATAAAAATCCCAACCTCCTTCTTCACAGGCATAGAAAAAATAATCTCAAAATTTATTTGGAATGGTAAGAGACCTCTAATAGCCATAACTATTCTGAGCAAAAAAAAATTACGCAGGAGGTATCACCATACCTGACTTTAAAACATACAACAAAGCCATACTAACTAAAGCAGCATGGTATTGGAAGAAAAACAGACAGTCTGACAAGTGGAATAGAATTGAAGACCCAGCCCTTAATGCAAGTAACTTCTGCAGCTTAGTCTTTGACAAGGGTGCCAACAATGTAAGCTAGGCTAAACATAGCATATTCAACAAATGGTGCTCTACAAACTGGATAAACACGTGTAGAAAAATGAAAATAGACCCACTCCATTCACCATGCTCAAAGATCAACTCCAAATGGATCAGAGACCTCAATATTAACCATACAACACTAAACACCCTGGAAGAAAAAAATAGGAGGAAACCTACATGAGATAAGAGTAGGGAATAAATTCCTTAGGAAATCTCCAATAGCCCAGGAAGTGCAAAAGTCACTTAACCCATGGGACCTGATCAGGCTCAAAAGCTTCTGTACAGACAAAAACACCGTTCTCAAAATCAAGAGACCCCCTTCAAATTGGGAGATGATTTTTGCCAGCTACAACTCAGGCAGAGCCCTAATTTCTAGAACCTATAGAGAACTCAAAAATATTAATAACAAAAACCCAAAATGCCCCCTCACAAAATGAGGCACTGATCTCAACAGAGAATTCACAGAGGAGGAAACTCAAATTGCCTTTTCACACTTGAGAAAGTGCTCAGTAAACTTAAGCATCAGGGAAATGCAAATCAAAACAACAATGAGATACCACCTTACCCCTGTCAGAATGGCAATCATAAAGAAAGCCAACAACAATCATTGCTGGCGAGGATGTGGGGAAAAAGGAACCCTCATTCACTGCTGGTGGGATTGCAAACTTGTTCAACCACTATGGAAAGCAGTGTGGAGACTCCTAGGTAGAATGGACATAGAACTACCAATGGACCCAGCTATTCCTCTCCTAGGCATCTATCCAGAAGATGTCACATCTTATCACAGAAACACTTGTACAACTATATTTATAGCAGCTCAATTCATAAGAGCCAAGAACTGGAATCAACCCAAATGCTCATCCATTGGGGAATGGACAGAGAAACTGTTGTATAGTTACACGATGGAATTTTACTCAGCTGAAAGGAAAAATGACATATCGAAATTTAGGAAAAATGGAATGACTTTGAGCAGATCTTACTAAGCAAACACTCAAAAGAACAGAGAATTGAATGCCGCATATTCTCCCTCATATGAGGTCCTTAACCAGGATAATCTAAACTCTATGCAGACTAGTAGAAAGGAGTGAGTGGTTATGAATGAGTGGTAAGGGATGGGGGGAGGGGAATGGCTCAAGCATGAGGCTAAACCAAATTAGCTTCAAAAACATAAAATCCTCAGGACCATACTGTAACCTATTATACAAGTAGTGGGCATTAACTGGCAAGAGGGGCCATGAGTAGTAGGGGAGAGAGTCTAAGCCTGTGAATAATTGATCAGTCTTACAACCCCTGGTCTCAGCCAACAGTTCCTTCCCTCACTGAGCTGTTGACCAAAGTGACCCATGAGGTTCCAAAAACAAGACAGAATTCTGTCAAAGCCCTTGAATGCCCTCCCCAGGCCTGAGGCAAAAACTCTGTTGCTGAAGAAACCACAGAATGCCACCGATCAGCATCGAGAGACCCTTCAAGGTCCAGAATGGTAACCAGCCCCCAGATGCCAGTTAATGCAGTGCTGGAAGGTACTACACAAGCTGCCATGGGAAGCTGATCAACAACAGCTAGAGTAAACAGAGACGACTGGCATGAAACACAGTCTGCGTCCATGAATAGGCTGACCACACCTCCTACTGGGAGAGAACAGCGAACCAAGAAAGGAGTCCTCGTGCAATGGAGAAACCTGGGTTTGGGGGAGACAATGAACAGCTTTTAGATTTGGCCAAATATTCCATTTAGTGAGGGGGAGCCCTTGACTGGATCTGGGGATTCAGGGCGACAGGCACCTGTACTCTTGGGCTCACAAGAAAAGATGCAATATGGGAGCGAATAACAGGGAGGCTACTAAAAATAGAATCTAGGTAATTCAGAATTGTGTCTATTTATTCACCTGTACTGATCTCACTCTCTCATAGAGATTGTGTTTGTATTTTTCAGGATGCAGCGAGAGTGCTGAGGCCCATCTAATCCTACCATCCAACTGTAGGCAGTTAGCTGAGATCCTGGCAAGAGATGAGCCACTTCAGCCATATCGTGGAGGAGCCATATGGAGCCCCACAGAGAATGACGGGACGAATAAGGGACCCACAGCCACAGCCATTCAATCAACACAGGATAAGCCAGGGTGACAGAAACCAACAATTTTTCGACACAAAGACCCCTAAGCTCACAACATTAAAGCAGCCTTAATACTCACCCACCATGACTCAGGGAACTGAGCGGAAGAGGAGGCGGAAAGATTGTGAGAGCCATGGTGGCTCTCACAACTATCCAGAGGCATGGCACCCCTCAGTAACTACACACTTGGGCCAGGAGAACCAGGCTGAGTACTAGGCTATCCATGGTCCCCTGCCACAAGGACTGATCCAGACGCCCCAGGGAGGAGGATATCCAGCTGATTGGGGATTTGGAGGGGGGACATTGTGGAATTGGAGATAGCAACTCATTGTTTGCCCACTAAATAATGTAACTCATTATGGACAATAAATATATATTAAAAAAATACATTCCTAAAAGTAAAAAAAAAAAAGAACAAAGAAAAGAGGACCCTTGCACACTATTGGTTGGGAATGAAAATCAATACAACTATTATGTAAAACAATATGGAAGTTTCTCAAAATATAAAAGTAGATCTACCATGTGATACAGTGATGGCATTACCTGGTTTACTAGAAAAGAAAAGAAAATCAGCATGCTGAGAAATCTGCCCACCCGTATTCACTGATGCATTTTCACAACTGTGACATATGGATCCAGACTACATATGGATCAGTGACTAAAAGTATAAAGAAAAGAAGGTACACAGAATGGATTAGACAAAATGTAAAATGTAATTTTGGGGGGCGGGGCAGGGTCTCACTCTAGCCCTGGCTGACCTGGAACTCATTCTGTAGTTTAAGGCTGCCCTCCAATTCACACCAATCCTCCCTCTGCCTCCCAAGTGCTGGGATTAAAGGTGTGCACCACCACATCTGGCTATGACAAAATGTAATATTAATAAAGAAGTTGGGCAGGCATAGTGGCTCATGCCTGCAATTCCAGCACTTGAGAGTTAGAAGCATGAGTAACAAGAATTCATTCTGAGCTACAAAGTAAGTTCAATACAAAGCCAGGGTTCACACCACTCTCTCTCAAATAAGGAGAATTTGGGGGAGATGGCTCAGTTGATACAATGCTTACCATGCAAGAATGAATACCTGAGTTCAGAACTCTAGCACCTAAATAAAAAGTCCAGATGCTGTGGCAGGTATTTGAGGTTGCAGCCATTAATGTGAGTGAGAAGGGAGGCAGAGTCTGTAACATCTTCCAGAAACTCAAGATCCTGGTAAACTGGCAAAAATAAAAGTATCAGTGAACATGAGTCCCTGCCTCAAAGGAATTGGAAGATACTGCTGATACTTGAAAGCGGTTCCTTGACTTCCACATACAAGCTGTGATACAGAAGTACCCACATTCTCACATACACACACATCATACTCACACACACACACACACACACACACACACACACACACACACACACACACACACGAGAAAGAAAAGAGAGAGAAAAGGGAAGTAGAAGAAAAGATTATTCTTTTGCATCAACATGGATGAGCCTAGAAAACATGTCAAATGAAATAAACTAGGCTCAGAGACACAAAGTCTTCACATTGTCACTTATTTGTAAGGAGAAATTCAAAAACATTGAACTCCAAACAAAGAGGAGGATGGAGATTAGGGTCTGTGGTGGGAAGGAAAGAGGGGGTACAGGGGCCAAAGGACACAAAATTTCACTTAGATCTGGAAAATAAATTGAAGAATTCTATTTTATTCAAATGCACTATGGTTTTGAAATTTACAAGCAAGCGCCTTTAACTGCTGAGCCTTCTCCCTGGCCTATGCTCTTGAAATTTACTATGAAAATAGATTCTAAGTGTTCTTACCACAAAAAGTATATGAACTAAAGCATACACTAATTAGTTCAGTTTAGCCATTCCACAATGTGCACACATTTCAAATCATCACATTGGATGTAATTTTATTCATCAGTTTAAAGAACTAAAAACTAAAGTATGAATAGAAAATAAAAAGAATCGCTACTTATCTTGGTCACAGAATTTTGATCTTTTGCTAAGAAATCCCAGATGCAGTTTCTAAAGCAGTATGCTGTGTTATTCTGTAAGATAATTTCATATGAGAACAAACAGCAGGATAACAGCCCTTTGGAAATAGCATTCTTTTCCCTCAGTGAAACAAAATTCATCTGTTTAATATAAAGCAAAGGAAAAATAAGCCCCCCACACAAAGAATTTGTTTTAAAAACCATCCCAGACTAACAGAGTGATTGTCCCTACACATGTTTTATTTGAAGCCAGCATGTTCTTCCAGCAGTTGCCGCCCTTTCTCTTAGGGTTCTTATTTTTGGACGAGTGATCAGATATTTCATGCTGGTTTCCCCCAGCAAGCTATATGTTCATCAAGCTGCAAAAATTTTCTGAACTCTTAAGCAAAACCTCCATAGGCAAAGTCAGGATATGGTCTTTCAAATGCAAACAGAGTGACTCTGTGGGAGTCTACTTGGGAATTTGAGAAAAGGATTGTATGTGGGGGAAAGTTTGCAGTTTTTATCACATTGGTCAATTTGATACAAAAAGTAATTAAAGTCGGTATATACTTAACTATCAGAAAGGACTTTTGTTGTGCTGTTTACTTAATTCACTAATGTTTCTTCTATAATAAATATATCTTATTAACCATTGTACAATAAAAATAATGTCAAAGACTTGAAGCAAGTTGTTCAGGGAAATGCACGTGTTAGTACTAAATTTGGCTGTTTCTAAGTCAAAATGAATAGTATTGGGAATATCTCTATCGTCAAATATTGACAACAGATTTCTCCCAATAAATAGGGTTTATTCCCTGTCATATGTTTAATATGTGGGGATTTTCACAGAGTAGAAAGTGTAAGAAAGTTTGATATATGTTTTCACAATTATCTGATTATGGAAGACTATTGAAAAATAAAATCAAATTTCTTTCCTTCATCCTTGTCAGAATCTGTAAGGACTTTAACCAGCAGCTCCCTAAACTGCCAGAACCCAGAATCTCACATCCTGAATTGCATTCAAGGGGGCACTAAGCCAAGATGACATCAGCGATGGGACTCTATTGCTCTCCATTAATAACAATCAGGCTACAGGACAAGTGATCCAACTTCCAACAAATGTCTCTTTCTGTGGCTCTCAGCCCAAAGCCCCTCACTCCTTTAAATTATCATAAAAGACCCTGAGTTTTGAACTGAAACTTCAATGTCCAAGTGTGTCTATAGGCAGGAGCAGAGAGAATTGTACTTCCTGGCTTCTTTGCTCTACCCCTTTCTTTAGGGACACCCCTCTCCTCCAGATGAAGCCACTCTATCCCATCACTTCACACAGACCTTTCTGGCCATGTGATGCTTCTTGCTAAATGTATTTGAGCAAGTGTAATGTGTGCAACTTTTGTCTTTTCTCTTGAAAAGATAAAAATCACTTCCTTGCTAATTTTCCACGTAACAAAGCTTAGAAAACACACTTGGTGGAGAACCAATGTCCAGCTGACTACTACAGACTCTATAGAGAGTATTGGAGCAACAACTCAAAAAGGGCCTGGGCTCCTGGGAGACTCAGCAACCCTACAGGCTTGACTCTAGATTTGTTGAATTAATCATCTACTTTGAGCCAGTTTTGAGACTTCTTTGTAACAGGATCTTCTCTTTTTTCCAATAATACTATGAATCCAATTGGATCTCCCTGTACATTATCCTTGCCACTTTTGAATGTGTTGAAATATTGCTACTGGTCTGCTGGTGTGTCTGACCGAGGGCAATCAAACAGTAATATTTATTTTACAGGTGTTCACCAAATCTCCTGACACTGTGCATGTCTTTCTAAGCTCTCCCATTAGAACAATGTTTAATGCACAAGTCCTGCAAACGCAGTGCCATTACAGCCATCAGCCTAAGGCACTGTAACTCCAATACACAAACTTCTGTCAGGTATGTAATCTTTACTGATGATGTTCTACAACATGAGTTTTGCCAACAAAGATACCACTCTTCCACTTTGGTAATGAATTCCTTTTTTGATGTTGGGTTTTTGTTTTGTTTTTCAGACAGGGTGTCACTCTTCTATCCAGTCCTAGTTAGAGAAAAGAAATGCATTCCGGTGCTCTGGAGAATAGAGAGATCACAACAGATCAGTGACTTGCTGTATCTTTGTATGATGATCTAGAAGAGAGCTCTAAGGCTCCAAAACTAAATCATTGATGAAGATAGGGAAGTGCTAATTACCATAGCTTGATCAGTGCATATTATATACATAAATAGGTATTAATAAAAACAAAACATAAAAATGTGTGATTAACTCAACTGTGTTTTACGTGAAACAAGTCTTTCTTACAGATAGAGGAAAAGAATACTTTCATCTTTGATCTCACCAAGTAGTATCTTCATAGATGACCTGCTGCCAGGCACACTGGGGGAGAAACATAGGTTGGCCAGCACTGGGTTTCAGGGGGAGGGTAGAATAGGAAAACCCAGTCTTCTCAACCTGCTCCTTCCATCTTTAACTGGGGTATAGTTCAGCCTAAGATCTCGCTTTTAAATATGTTTCCTAATAAATGTTTGAAAAGCACTGATCTAGTCTAAACTAGATGAAAGGATTAAGATAGGCTCAAGAGATTAAATGTAAAATCAAACAGCCAATCAGTGGTAAAGCTAAGATGAGGTGCTGGTCTTTGAGCATCTGGTCCATAATTCTAATGCCCAAGCCAGGGACACACCCAATAATACACAGAGTTAAAATGATCCAACCACCCTGGTGCTCCTGTGACCTTAGAAGTTGGACATCAACTTCAAATTTCTCTAATTTCTATCTAGTTTATATTTCAGAAAAATTCTCAATGTTCATTTTAATATCCTCTTTCTGTGTCCAAAAATTAGACCGCTAAAAATTAGTATTATTCCATTTCCTAAAACAGTGACATTTCAAAAAGGGGAAATTAAGATGCAGAAAATCAAGACTGGAAGTGAGGAAACACTATAAACAGTATTGTTTAATAGTGTTTTCCAGAGCTGGGAAAATGGTTCAGTTGGGAAAATGCTGGCCATTTAAGCATGAGGACCTAAATTCAGTCCCAACACTCATGTAAAAACCCTTGAATTGAAGAATGGTAACCAAGGTTCTCTTCTGGCCTCCAAGGCAAACACACATACATACATACATACATACACACACACACACACAAAAAAAAAAAAAAAAAACACTCGCCAGTCTTCAACTACATTTACAGATTTCGGCTCTCTCTTACACATTATTTTATCTTGACAGTTTTCAAGTTTCTCAGCCTTTAATATAGTTAATTTCTACAGTTTAGGTTTCTTCAGGTCGAATAGGATGCACATTTATTTTCCAAGTGAATTCTGTTTACCTCCACATCAAAGAATAAAATGCCTTCAGTCTATATCTCTTTGTATAATTTATGAATGTATTAGCATTTGCCTAGTAATCAATAGATTATTGTGGCCTCTCATTTCACATTTCTATGTTATGTTTCCCCACTTTCTAAAATTCAAGATTATTTATAGAGAGAATCATATTTTAAAGTCTATAATACCATGAATTTTGACAAACCAGTTGCATAATTACCCCAAGTCTACACACATAAAAGTTCTTCCAGCCCTTCCCCAGACTCCTAAGGCTCCTGTAGTCAGTCTGCCTCACCCCTATCGCTTGGCAACTGGTACTCTGTTTTTTTCTCACTGTATTTTCACCTCTGGTTTTTGTTTTTGTTTTACCTTAAACCTGTTTATTTTCTTATTTCTTATTTTTGTCTATAATTCTGAAGATTAAGTCTCATCTGATGACAGTCAGGTGTAATTTATCTTATTTAGTTTTAACATCTTTATGATGCAGATGCCCTCGCAGTCACACACATTTTAAACATGAGAAAACTGAGACTCATAATAAGAGCCAATTTTCCAGGGCCCTGTATCTAATAAACAGAGAAGCTTGGCACCCTAAGGACCAGCATTCTACTACGCTGACCCTGTGTCAGACAGCCTCCCTGTGGTCTTTCTTGACAGAAAAAATAAACCCCTGCTCATCTGTTGGTTTCACGTTTTGAATGCATGAGGCCAAATATTGCATCAGTTCTGGATCTCCCTTTTGAGATCATCTTCTGTAGAGATGTCTCACTCATCTCTACTGCAAGGTTACTGAAGCCATGGAGGAGTCATTCATGGGGTTATCTTCCGGAGCACAGATTGTGGCTGCTGGCTGAGGTATATTCTCAGATTCATGGCTTTTAAATTTTCATGTAATCTATATTTCCATTAGTTCCAAATGCAGAGGCCAAAGGTATGATGCCTCCCATGACACTGAAGACCTGAAAACCCAACATTTGCATCTATTTTAAGTGTATTAAGTGGCTGCCAACTCTTTGATTCATGTTACCTATCAAGTTCAAAACTGCTTAGTCTTGAGAGTACACACATTAAAGTTCATTTTACTTATTTATTCATGCATTCATTTTAAGATGTGTTCCTTGCTGCTTCCTTCCCCCCTTGGATAAATTGAAGTTGGGATATTAAAGGAGATAAAATATGCTCACATCACAGCACCTTGCTTAATTCTTTTTCTTTAAATTGTTTTCTCTCAACTTTGTATACATATATTTTTTTTAAAAAAAAACTTTATTAAAAGAAGCCCATTTTATCTTACTCACATTCCCAGAAATTAGTTTGTTTTTGTAAAGCCAGCTTTATTCCTAAAAGGACGGTTTGCTTCACATTCAGATGTATATAGTCTCAGGGTGGCCTTGAACTTGCCTCAATCGTCCTACTTCTGCCTCCTGAGTTCTGGAGTTAAAAACGTGTGCCACCACACCTGGCCAGGTAGGATGTTTGACATAAGAAAAACAGGTCTATTTTAGAGAAAAGGGCTAGAATGAGCTACAAATAAGAATACTATGTGGAGAAGAACCAATGCCAACTTTTTAAAGCATCGTGTCTCTCACTGAACAAAGTTTGTGCATATTCATTTCATACTGAAATCTGCACATATTTTTGAATAACTTATGAATCCTGGTTGTGTATATCCACGGCCTACTGTTTATGTACTGACATCTCTCTCAAGCCTGTGCTTTCTTCCTAGTTTTATTTTCTTTTTAGTTTTTTCTAAAGTATTAAATCTTTGATATTTTATGTACATGCTTTGTCATAGTTCTTAATTCATTTTTTGAACAACAGAAATTCTATGTTAATTAATTAGAATTTTGTATTTTAGTTACCATTGTAAAGTGATACAGGTATTGGTATGAAATGTACATAACCATTATATTATTCTCTTAACTCTATGACATCAATAGTCAAATGATGATAATCAGTTATGTTACTTTAAAAGTGTTTATAAAGGCCTTGGGAGCCAGATGCATAAGTTCTGTTTAAGTGAGAGAGAAATAAGACATATGAAAGCAAGTAAATCCAAAATTAAAAAAAAAAACAGAAACCTGATGCCATAGACCAACCAAGCTCAAACTAATATGTCTTTTGTACAATGAAATTTTAATTTAATCACCTTCATTATTTTAAAAATGTAGATCTATTTTAAGTTTACCCATACCAGTGTGTTTTGGTTAGGTCAGTTCCTTTTACAAAAGAGTTCGAATTAAGAGAACAGTACATCTGCTGTAACATTTGGGTGGATATATGAATAGCTGTAACAATATTTTAGATAGAATAAAATAATAAATCAAAAATATTTAACACCAGGATGGTTTACACTGACAGTACAAGAGGAAAGACAAGAGAAAATATTCTTTGTTTTTAGAATTATTTGCCCTTATTAGTTTCTTAGTTAATTTCACCCTAAGCCTTTCTATTTTATGTGAAAACTTTCAGTATCATTATGTAGCTCTCATTTATGCTTCTTTTTTTTACTATATATTTATTGTCCATAATGAGTAACATTATTTAGTGGGCAAACAATGCATTTTTATCCCGAATTCCCCCCTGTTGGGGTGCTTCTCCAGATGTTTTACCGCACGGGTCCCTGGCCCCCTGTTACTTGAGCCTCAGTCTCTCTGGCCAGCAGGAGACCTGGCTCCATCGAGGAAAGGTGAGCGCGGCGGCTGGACAATCACACGCAGCCGGGAGAAGTGTCCAAGCAGATCTCAAAACTTTATTTTCACATTTAACCTTATATATAATCTAGGGATGGGTTGCATTGCCTTATCTCTACACAAAGGGGGCTCAGTAAACAGGAACACAGGAACTCAGCCAGCAGGAGTAAAACCTATTAGCACTTGTAAACAGGATTTAGGGCTGTCAGCCATTCCCCTGCCTCCTGGGGGCACAGGTGTGCTAGGAACAAAGGCACGAGCTATCATGCTTTCATCCGGATGCA
>PVHP010047529.1:0-12843 GCA_004024765.1 Zapus hudsonius
ACAAGCCCACAGCTTTCACACACCTTGACTCCAGATCCAGATTTTGGTGACAGTGATTTCTCTGGTGAATTGCCCAGCAGTGAAGAATTCTGTTTACTACTCTACATGACAGGAAAAGCAGGGGCCAAGTTCCATTTTGAGAGGGAACATATTGTTTAAAACTCTACCGGGGACCTGATTACAGGGAACAATCACAAGACAGGGAGGCTGAATTTAATTTTCTACAGCCTGAAGGTGAGTGACAGCCCAGAGAGGCAGTTGGGGAAGGAAGAAAGCCAGATGCTGACAAGCTGAAAGCGCAGGCATCAGGAGCCTCAGCTCAGGCAGAGACGTGTCTAGGGAAAGACAGCTGCACCCGGGGTGGTGAAGAGCAGATCTCATCAACTGAGAATAGCTTTGGAGTTTCATAACCCTGCTCTTGGAAGTCAGTGAGTGGCTAGACATCTAGAATCAACACTCTCCGCTCTTTGCTGTAGAGTCCAAAAGCTCTGGAGTTCCAGTGGACTGCTTGTCACACATAGCTTCATTTGTCCATCAGGCTGAAGACAGGTCCTCCAGCTATACAACAAACCTCAGAGCTGAGGTTACTTTCTTCACTCCCAACCCATTTGGAAGCCAATCCTAGCCAGCCTTCTCATGGGATAGATTCTGGGGAGTCTCAGGAGTGTGGGGGAACCTGCCCAGCTCAATGCAGGCAACAGATGTCCCTTGTCCACAAAGGAGGGCAGCTGCTGAGGCAATGACAGCTGGGGCAGACTGTTCAGTCCACACTCTCCACCATCAGAAAGTATGGAAAGGAAAAGAATCCATATGTTCAATTGACCCCTCACTCCCAGTGCATATCACAGGAAGTATCTCATTTTCAAAGACACAAAAAGAAACCACTCCCACTTTTCCTTTCTGCTATCCTTTTTTTTTTCCTTTTTACTATAATTTTGAAGCATTTTAACTTTTATTATACTTTATGATTTTGGTGTGTTTCTGTGAGTGGTCGTGTGTGTGTGTGTGTACATGTTCATTGTGTGCATGTGTGTATAGGTATACATGTATGTGCAAGTGACGGCCAGAACTGACATTGAATGTGTTCCTCAATAGCTCTCCACTTTCATTTTTTCAGACAAGGTTTCTCACTAAACCCGGAAACCGCCAATTCAGCTAGACTACCTCCCAAGCACCGGGATTATAGTTGCATGCCTCCATCGACTCAAAGAGACAGGTTATGTTATACATTAGCAAAGACACTGATCCCCTCAGTAACAACATACAGAGGAGGGGGTGGAACCAGGTTGACTCCTAGGCTTCCCATAACCCCTTACCACATGGACTGATCCAAACTGCCCATGGAGAAGGATATCTAGCTGATTGAGGATAGGGAAGAGGGAAATTGGGGAGTTGGGGATATCAACTCATTACTTGCTCATTCAATGTATCTAAGTATGGATAATAAGGAAAAAAGAAACTTGTTGCATTCTGCTCATGTCCCGAGAACTTGAATGATTCTAAACTCCCCCAGAGCTCTTGGAGGGAGTGTGGCTCCGATAACTCCTGGACTTCTAGCCACCCAACCTTCAGAGCAATTCATGACAACAGGCTGAGGAAGCCAATAAAAGCTGTACTGTGATAGGAAGGTCAAGGAGGGCTTCTCTGAGGAAGTGACACTTTAACTGTGATTTTTAAGGAAAAGAAAGTGATGGTAAATGTGTTACTGCCCTAAGATGCAGTGCTTGCCAGGTTTATGAAGGCATGTAATTTGTCCAAGGTCATAAAAACCAGGAACTAGCAGAATTTGGGTCTTTTCACCAAGTGTTTTAATTCTAATGCCAGGGACTAGAGATTCTCCAATTCTGTTCCTTACTTGAAAAAAATCCTTAGAAACCAACCAAATAACGCATCCATCCACCCCCTCTTCTGTTCAATTATTGGGGAAGTTAAAGATTCCGCACATTGTGGCTGTAGCTCCACAGTGATGAGCTTGTCTAAAATGTATAAATCCCTGGCTTCAATCTTCAAACACCAAGAAAAGGTAAAAAGAATTGGGGGAGGGAGCTCTGAGGAGGACATGGCTCAATAAAGATGCTTTCTTGCAAAGTTTGTTGGCCCAGTTTCAGTTCCCCAGCCATGTAACGTAAAGCTGGATGGGTGTTCATTAGCAGCATCAGGAGAAACTGGTACAACCATACACACATGAAAAAGCTTTGTAGAGTGCAGTGTTTCCAGATCCAGCACTATAAAGATAGAAGCTAGTATAGTGACAGCCCCTTCGCTCAAGCAACCCAAATATAATCCCATCCAGAAAGATTTAGCTCATCAGGCACTAAGTCGGACTAGTTTCCTCAGTCTTTCTCCAGCTCTAACTGAAGAAAGGGATGCAGAGGATTCCTGGAATCTGCAGTTCTGGTCTTGTCTGCTCAACAATCACCCGAAGCAGCCATAGTGGTAACACTCCTAAGGGACTCACCTCAGCTGACTAGACATCGCCAACATTCCTTCACCTACCCAATTTTGAATGCAGTATCCTGACTGAAATCAGAAAAAGATGGCATTGTAGCGAATGACTGGTTGGAGTTGAACTATGGCTATGGAAGGGTGTGCATTTACCAGTGTTACCATTGTCGCCTACTGAGGGGACCTGCTTTAGTAGCTTGTCTTGCAAATCTTTGGATTTGGGGGTTTTGAATTACAAAGAGTAACTCTGCAGTCTCCAACCTGACCCCACTTCTATGAACTTGTCTCAAACTTGGACCTTGTTACTAACTTTGAAAAACTATTTTATCTTCTAGATATACTCATCTTGCGTCCACTCATCTCCTTATGATGACGCAAGAGATAAACCTTTCCTTAAATATAGCTGGCCAATTATTTTCCCAGAGTTAGTTTTTTACTGGGTCTTCTACTTAGAGTTTTCTTAAATGAACACTGTCTGGCATTGTTAGTTAATTGCCAAGTACACATGCATGTTCAAAGATTAGAGGAGCCTCATCAATGCTTATAGCCTATCATTAGGACCTACAATATATACAGTGAGCTTTCGTCAAGGGTTTGCACAATGAATGATGTCAATCGATCATCACCAAAGAAAAGTTGCCATGTTAATAATTCTATTTACTTTTGGATGAGGTTAGTGTTTTTTTTGTTGTTGTTGCTGTTTGTTGTTGTTGTTTTAACTTTAGTCTCTTATTTCCAGACAATTCCTTAGACAATTATTAATCAATGAGTTAGGAGAATAATGAAAGGTACAATTTTATTGTGAATTGTTCCAATATAAGGATTTGCAAGAAGAGAGGTAAATGACAATGGCTAAAATATGATTATCTGATTATTAGTTATTAAATTATCCAAGATTTCTATGTGTATAATCATAACAAAAACTTACTATCAAGTGCATTATCACAGTTTACTTGTAAGTTATTAAAAATGTTACAATTTAATCCTGCATAGCTTATTTGGCATGATCTTCCAGAGTATAATAATAGCGTACATATTTCATTTCACATACATCTGAACTTGGACTTCCACTGACAGTCTTCCCTATAGTTGCCAAGTCTTTGAATTCCCAAAGATGTCTGCGTGGCTGAGTGTTTGTTTGGGTTAGGCATTTCTCTCACTTGTCTCCACTTCCTCTATGTTTAGTGGTGGGCACTAGGTTGGCAACGACTCCTAGAGCTGTAACCATCTAGTAGGTTTTCAATGGTTTTGGATTGCTTCCTAATAGCAGTAAAACCCCAAATTAATGAGATATAGCTGATTAGAAACAGATGAGTTTGGGACATAACAGAAGCCATGTAACCACCCTCATGCCCATTCGAATGTAAGTTATTCTCAAAGGTCATTCTCATTTTTTAAAATCCTTACTTATATTGTAATTTTTCATGACACAGATCACATAATGCCCATCAATTCTATTTCCTTCAGACAACCTTAAGACAATCTTTTGTGAGTTCAATCTCTGCAGAGCATTAGTGATAAGTGTCACTGTTAATTTATAGCAAGTGGAGTTTCCTTATATGCACATTCTACAGAATTACAATTAGATGTCAGTCTGAAATAAACTTCTGTTTGCACTTGAAGGTGCTATCTGCTTAGAAATATTTAAAAGAAAGACTTTTCCTTACCACAATCTTATTAAGAATTCTACTAGAGTAGGTCTTGTTTTCAGTTTTTCTTTAAGGGTGCAACTTTCCTAGAACCCACATTTTATCCTGAAGCAAAGAACAACCACAAAGACAAATCCAGGAGAGGAACATCAGAAAGTTCAGCTGTAGCACACACACAGCTATTTCTGTGACTCTTTCATAGAGAAATAGGCATTCTGTGAGAGCATAAGCCCCAAACCACACATCTCTAAATAGTCTGTAGAGCAAGACTTTCAAATGAGGCTCTTCCTGGATGAATGGGAGCTCCTCCCTTCTCCTGGTCCGAACTCTTCCTTCCCAGCGGTTGCTAACTAGCACTGGCTCAAACCAGCTGGCTCCAGCCTTTCTTTAGAGCATATTCACTTTCATATTCTTCTCTTTCTCTCCCTGCCCCATCCTCTGCTTCTCCTCCCCTCTCTTTCTGCTTTGTTACAGTAAGAACAAAGCATGGCTTTCATTCTTTATGTAGCTTGTGCAATCAATACCCAAACTGAGAGACATTACAACACAGCATTAAGTACTTATTAATAACCTAGTTATCTGAATAATACTAATGTAAAACAAATATAATTGCACATCACCATATATCATCGTGTGTGTGTGTATTTTAGCTATTCTCCCAAGTTATGGTAGTTCAATAGCTTTTATCCCTTGGTTAATTGTAAATTAGTCTACATAATTTTTCTGTTTGCTATTTATGAAATCCCACAGTAATATTTATGAAAAGAATCTAAGGGAAGTTCATTCAAATATCTTCACCTTTTCTGTTTCTCCATTGGATGGTTATGAAGAATAAACAGGACAAGGCTGGGAGATGGGTTGATGGATAAAGAACTTGTCACACACGTGTGAGGACCCAAGTTCAAATTCCCAGGACCAATGTAAATGCTGGGTGGGCCTGACGGCTCACCTGTAGTCCTAGTATTTAGGAGGTGGAGACAGGAGATCCCCAGGATAAGCTGGCTAGCTAGGCCTGTCAAATCAGCAATCTCTGAGTTCAGGTGAGAAACCTTGTCTCAGTCAACAAAGTGGAGATATATCACAGAAGACACGTGACATTAGCCTCAGGCCTCTGCACACACCATCACCATATGAACATTCATGTATGTGTCAAGATGTCACAAATACATACACACACCAAGAGGAGTAAACAAACAGTCTCTAGGTTATCAACAAAGGGAGAATTAGAAAACTGTACTGATGACATGGCGTTGTTTTAAGTAGATATTGGTTTTAGAGTTATATTTAGCACGGAAATAAGTTCCTTCTGTCACAGTACCTACGAGAAAGAAAGCTATTCCAAAATAGTTATTTTTCTCAGAGTAAACAAAAGAAATTTCATACATAAAATGTTACATCCTGATGCAGTAAAAATTAACATTCAGTTACCAAACAGCTCCTTCTGTGGTGGTTTGAATGTAAAATGCCCCCCACAGAGTCAAGTGTTTGAATGAACAATTGGTGCTGCTTTTCTGGAAGGTTGTGGAGCCCTTGCTGGAGAATGTGTGTGTGTGTGTGGGGTGGGGAGCTTGAGGTGGTATAGCCCAGACCTACTTGACATTTTCTTTCTCTCTCTCTATCTCTCTTTCCCTCTCTCTCTCCCTCTCCCTCTCTCCTTCCTCCTTGATGGTATGGTGGTGTGACACTACCTTCCTAATCCTGCTATAATTTTCTTTCCATGATGGACTCTACCTTCTAGAACTATAACTGAAATAAACCCTTCCTTCCATAAACTGCTTCTGATCAGGTCTTTTATCCCAGTAACAAAAAAGTAACTGATGTTGCATACCGTGTATGTGTCTTGGAGAAGTTATTAGAGAGAGAGAGAAAATAGGAAGACAATGTCAAAGGAGAGGTGAATCTTTTTCAGTCAATGCTTTAGTACTCCCTCAAGTATTAGCCCATGCTTAACAATTCTAGTGAGGTCTCTCAAGATAAGCCAGCTGGAGAATGTGCTTGGCTTTTCAGTGAGTGTCCCACACTGGAAAGTGAACTCCTGCCTGTGAAAATGTCTGGCCAGTATAATGAATGGAGAGACAAGATAAGTACTCCTCATGTCCCCAAAGTCACCACTGTTCATTGCCTTACAATGGTCTTCATTTTCACATTATAATGTGACCAGCCTTTGGGGGCCTTTGAGTGTGTAAGCCTTCAGTTCCAAACCTAAAGGAAGAGCTATGATCAGAAACCTTTCCTGGCTTCACCCTGAAGCCTGCTTCTGAGCTCTGGACACATGTTCAATCCTAGTTTCAGAAATTCCTTCTAGAAGCAAATTTACTATGTCTGGTTGTTGCAGTCTGTACAAAATATCAGACTGTCTGAACCCTGGCACGTGTTTACAATTAAACAGAACACTAGCATGAAACTCCAACTCAGCTGTGTGCTGTCCCCATGGCAATCACGAGAAAGCCTAGAGTAAGAACAAGTTCAGAGTAAATGTCAGATAAACTCTCCATTTTTTAACTTATCTGGGATTCTTGGAGAAAAGTAGAAAATTACATGATGTATTTTTTTCTTTGTGCACTAGTATGAATACTGTGTTCTGATGTGTCACTCAAATTTTGGATAAAACAATTATAATTTTATACCCAAGTGCTTTAAAAAAAATAGCCACTGGCACCTTAGCCTATTTACATTCTTTCCCAGAATTAATGGCAGGCCCTCTGCTGTTTGGCTAGTCCGCAGTAAGGCCTAGGAGGTAGTTATAGGTACAGTTCATTAGGAGAAAAAAATGTTAACCAGTGCTCCTCAGAAATGGCCTAGCTTATATGACTGTCATAAGGATCACATAAAATCAGGACAAGAAAGGGCATGAAACTTGGAAATCACTAATAATGTGTCAAGTGTTATTATTTTTATGGATAGTGAAGAATGCAACTCTTCCATCTCATAGTATCTAAATTTCTACTAAAATGTTATCTATGAATTTTAAATATTTCCAGGTAAATGAGAATTTTCTTTAAATTATCATGTTTTTCCATATTTGTTTTCATAGGACTTTATGTTCTTGTCATTTAGGGCAATTCATTCATCATAAACATTAATCCACAGTATCTCCACAAGGCAAGAAAGAATTCAAATGCATAGGAAATAAGCAGTCAGCCTAAACTGGGATATCTAACTTCTTGACTTTCATTTCCTGTTCCATCTGTTAGGCCTTGGTATTGGGATAATGAACTCAAATTAACCTAACCATCATTGCTTTAAAATTCATTCATCACAGCAGCAGATCAGAAGCAAATGATTAAGTCAATGAGAACTAACACTCTGCAACTGCTTTTGGGAGTCATTTCTCACACAGCTACCTGGTGGGTGAGAGAAACTTGAATCCACATCTCACATTTCATTAAGAATGGGCAGCTTCTTTGACTACTATCTGTAATATGTGATCCTGAGACTGAACCTGACAGGATGCGCTTTGGTTTCGTTGAACTCTGCTTTCCATGAGAGACGACTTGATTGCAACTTCTGAAACTAGCACTTTTGATGGTAGAAACTGAAAACTGTTGTCAAACTTTTGGGTTTAAATCATAACCCTAACATTAGCATAACTGATTAAATTTTCTATCAATGTCCATTTATTGCAGAAAACCAAGTGAGCAATTAAAGCGTCACACATATGGTGAGCATTTCTCGTAGCTGTTTTCCAAGCATAGATTTAGAACAACAGTGAGTTTCGTTGGTTATTTTGTTGAAAGGTAGTGAATGTGGGAATTACAACCACCATTGTACTTCTCCTATCTTTAATATACATAGGAAACAACCCCAGAATTATACCTTTATTCATTGTCAGTGATTAATTTACAAAGAAACCTCTCTGATTCAAGCTGCTGTTAACAATAAGCTCCAGTAGAAACCTCAAAAGCATAGAGATTTGGGAAATTGTCTATTACATATATTCAGTACTCAGAACCTGCTTTATCCGACACAGTGCCCAGTATATCATAACTAATCAAGAAAATATCTGTTGAGTGAGAGAAAGTGGGGAATGAGCAGAAGTTCTGACAGAGTGAGCAGAGCCATACCCAGAATAGACCACAGAAAGCTTTTACAGTTAACTCCAGGGGCAGGGGGAATCTTAAATTATCATTTCTATTGACACTGAAATGTTAAGAGCTTCACTTATTTTTCCCTCTGAAAGGTACACTCTTCAATGCTTATGGACTTCACATGGGCACTGAGGAACTGAACCATAGCACTGGGCTTCCCAAGCAAGCTCTTTTCACTGTCAAGCCATCTCCCCAACCAAAGTCATTGTTATTTCTGTCTCTTGCCCAGCTAGATGATTGGGAACTTCTGGTTCAAGATGCACAGTGGGTCCATGTAGAAAACTCTAAAAAACATATCATGACTAGAATTAAGAAATTTTTAGGGAGCAACAATGGCATCTGGAGCCAAATACAACTAAATATTTTTGTGAACCAGAAATGGAATAGTTATCAAGATGATGGGCAGTCACAGATGAAAGGCGATTAATTAAAAACAATAACCCAAATGTACATGGATTCCATATAAATCGAATTTCTTTTATTTTTAAGGTGGTGTCACACCGGGTTAACAGGCTGACTTCAGACTCAGAATCCTTGCCTTAGTTTTCTTAACTTTAGGAAGGAATGGTAGTGCAGCGGAGATCACAGACATGTACTGCCTCACCATGCCAAAGTTAATTCCATGAAACAACCTGACAAAGACCTTAAGTGATGCTCACAGTGGCCAGAGATTCACTGCGCCAAAATTATCAATAAAAAGAACCAGTGTCTTTAAAATGTACACAGTCAGAAGTGAGAATTGCAGACTATGAAAAACACCACATCTTGAAGCTTATTTAAATGAAATGGATAACATTAGATTGGGCACAAAAAAGTGAATTAATAAAAAAAGATAGCAAAAACTGTGGAACTCACCCAGAATGCAACATAGATATAGTAAGGTTAAACTTGTTTGAGGACATAGATGATGTAGAAAAGAGAGAGAGGGGAAATGGTGAAAGTATATGCAGAATGACTGCTAATGATCTCCAGAAATAGAGAAAGTCATACATGATTAGGTTGGAAATATATTCAAAATACTAGGTAGAATAAAATGGCAGACCATAAGGACAAACCTTGACTTAGATACAATGGTGTAAAACTGCACAGCTTTAAAACCTGCCAGAGAGGAGCTCACTATGGAAAACCTTTCTGGAGACCCTGCGACTTCTGCATAGGACCCTTCTGGGCACACCGGTACCCCTATGACCTAACTATGGTCTATGGTGATAAAGGATGGAAACAAGGACTGAATGAAAGGAAGGAGCAGTAGCAGACAGTGGTCACATGGGTGAGGTGGTTCTAGGGCTCCTGGACAACCGGCTTCATGACAGTGACCTGATGGAGATGGATCCACATCAACTTAAATCTCAAGGACTGTGGCAGCCACCAGGAACCTGGGCAGCTGCAGCCACTAGTTCATTCTTTAGACATGGCAAAAACACTAACATGCTTGCCAAGAAGAGCTATACCCTGGCAAGCTTACAAGGTGCATCAAAGTGGCTGAAGTCAGGGGTGTAAGAATAGGAGAAATCTGGGAATCCATGCTCAGTGGTGCATCTCATGTCACTGAGGACCATATTTTCCTCATGAGGTTTGAGGGGCCTTAGAAAGTCACCCAATCCTTCTCTAGGAGCAAGAAGGGGTGGGATCTTCCAGTGCCACTCAAAGATGGGCCATCTATGCTGTCTTTTTTCTCCTCAGCAAAGCAGAAATTTCTCATTAAAACAGATGGCAAGAAACCACACAGGAGATTTTCAAGATACTGAGGAAATATAACTTAATGTAGATTTTTATACTAAGCCAAACTGTTATAAATTATTAGGACAATAGAAAGACATTTTTATACATGCACACTACGGTAGCTGGCAGAAATCTACCAAAGGACCCACTAAAGTTGATTCTTTTGGAAAAGGCAAATTAAACCCATCAGGGACTCATATGTCTGAAACTATAATAATAAATAACCACATACACCAATGCCTTTAGCTGCTTCTGGAAAAAAAATGTGAATTACTTTCTGTTGAAAAAAAATGTATACAGAGCAGCAGCAACACCACCTAATAAAAGGATGGTAAAAATAATGGATAATCATAGGTACTGACAGTAGATAGATAGATAAATGATAATAGATGATAGATAAATTTATGAGTATATGTTAAAGCAATAGTTTCTAAACTAAGGCTTAAGAAAATATAAATTTAACAGATCCTAGGCAAGGAATGTAACAATGAACATAAAATGTAAAATGATGTGTTTGTCTATCCAATGTCAGTGGTCCCAGTTAATGCCAATGATTACTAAGTGACAGACTACTTGATTTAATTACAAAAAAAATCAGGGGCTGGAGAGATGGCTCAGTTAAGTGCACTTCCTGCATAAACATGAGGTCTAGAGCATAGGACCTCTAGAGTTTGAATTGCCAGAATCCACATAAATAGCTGGTCATGGCCACACACCTCTGTGAACCCAGTCCTGTCCTGTCAAGAGATGAGACCTGAGGATCTGTGGGTTCTCCATCAGCAAGAGTATAAGATATATAATTAATATACAATTTAAAAGTAAAACATTAAAGGATACAAAAGAACATTCGGTGTATCTAAATATGGATAATAAAGATATAATTCATAAGATATGTGAAATATGTCAATGTCAATACATATTTGGTAAAATTTGTGAGATTAAAGGATATAATCAGAATAGAAGATTTAAAACATCTTCATCAGATTAAGAAGATAAACCACATCACAATGGCATGAACAGCTAGACAAATAACAAGAAATTAACAAAAGCCATAAAAAATTGACTAGGTACTATAGTCCCTCTAAAATTTTAACTGAAAGTTTAAAAAAATTATATAATATACTTATTTTACCCAATGCTATTAAAGTAAAAAGTAACAGTTAAAAAGTGGTAAAAAAGTTACATTTTAAATGCATTGCTAAATTAATCCATAAAATTAAAAATAGGAATAGTTAGGTCTTTAGAACTACAAAATAAAGTTCTAGATACCAAAAACTTTTTGAAAAGCTGCTAGTGATAAGTAAAGGTGAATTTTCAGATTTAGTCGTATTTACTGAACAAAGTCAAAAACACGAGAAAATGAATGTAATCATGAGTAAACATATCACGTGGAAACAGTAGATAATAAAGAAAAGTAAGTAGTAGGAAAGATGAGGCAACTAACAAAAAACAAGATTATTCTTTATAAGTATCAATAAAAAAGACCTTTAAAAAACTCTCCTGGAAAAAAGTACAAATTTTTAAAAAAGGAATGATTTTTAAGATATAATTAATGTCATTTAAGAATTATAAAGAATTAAAGATTTATATTGATAAATTACAAAGTTGTAGATATGTAGAGACTTTAGATTTGAATATGTGAGAGAGAATACCACAATATAGGCCAGAATTATACAGAATATAAAAAGTAGAATAATTCAGCAATAATTAACTAAGTTGCATGCACAATTCAAAACCTTTTGGCCCAGAAGAGATGAAAACAGTTGCTTGGAAAAATATTTCAGAACACAGCTGCTGTATTTCCCTACCATTCGGATTAATGACTCATCACGTTCAGGGCACATAAAAATCACCTTAAAAAGCTGTTGTAAACACAGGTCATTCAACGTCAACATGGAAGATTCTGTTTCAAAAATTCTGAAAAACTTCATTTTCAACAAACACTCCAGGTAATCTTGAATGAAATGGACATCAAACCACATTCTGAGAGAGACTGCTTCCAGTCATGGGACATTTAGACATGCACCTGTCCAAAACTCAGTACATTTTCCTAATTGTGGTAAGCATCCTAAGTGCTTGAAAGTGAGTAAAAATTCAAATTCTGCCATGGCCACACACCCAGTGTTAGAAAACCACATGTCCAGCCTTTCAAACTTTCCACCGTTTATCTATTCATAGATACAATATATATACTACAAACTGCCTAAGTTTTGGAAACATCGGCAACCATTCCTCTGTATTAGAGAGCCAACCTTGTCCAAACAGGTTAAACCTGCTCCTGTTCCATCAGTTGCTACCAGGTGGGAGGGGAGGGCAGAAGCTGAGAGTGGGAAGTGCAAAGCCTAAGAACTACTCACCCCCTAGTTATGAATAGTTTCACTACTCTTAGATCATATTGAAGGAGAAACAGAAGAAAGACAGCTTTTTTATAGGAGTCAGCCAGGGATAAAGGCCAAAGGAGAACATGGATGCCTTGCCCGCCCTGGCAGGATTAGAACCTGTGTCTGATCCAGACTCATCCAAGATGGCTGCAAGCAACACTCCCAGTCAGCAACTTCCTGCTTCTTCTTCAAGTTTTCCTTGGGCCTGGCGCCTCCTGAGTCAGCCTCTAGAGTCCTCCAACCAATCACATGTCTCCCTTGCACACCCAAGTCTGGTGACAAGGCTCATCCTAATTGGATGCTGCACCCATATAAATGGACCTGGCATGTGTGTGTAATGCTTTTGGCTATTCATTCTCCCAGAATCTGACTTTTTTGGTCCTTTCTTTAATAAGCTCTCCCCTGGCTGGGAAGAGAGGAAGGATTTTTTTCTTGTGCAGGTACCTTCCTGTCTTGTTTGTGGGTGCTTTCTCATTTTGCGGCATGTATGTTCTCTCTTTAAGCCCTATGTCCTTTACTTTCTTTTAGTCTTTTTGACCCCTATGTGAAGAGGGAAGA
>PVHP010047530.1:0-12865 GCA_004024765.1 Zapus hudsonius
AATTTGTATAAATATTTTAATTGATATAAAGACATTCAGGTTTATACAATCTATTACTGTCTTTACTAACAATACACCACTCAACTCCAACTCACACATCGTGATGAGAAAATACAAGTTTCTTATCCATAGCAATGAATGAAAAGGACCCTTGATTTTTCATAAATGCTGCATAGCAACATTCACATCTAGAATCAGAAACAATAAAGAAGGAATGTAACTTAAATAAGTACACTGACTTTTAAAACTGTTAGTAAAGGTCATCTATTGAAAGGCCTTCCAAATCTTACCACTTTCAAAAGTTAGACCTACATATCTGGATAATCATCAAACACTCAGATGAGAACAAACTGTACGTTCTCATAAAGAGAAATCATGCTTACATAGATGTCATCAGATCTTCTTTGAGCCTTTCAGGGTTTTTTTTGTTTTGAAATTTGGGTTTTCAAGGTAGGGTCTGGCTTTAGCTCAGGCTGACCTGGAATTTACTATGTAGTTTCAGGGTGGTCTCAAACTAAGAGCAACCCACCTACTTCTGCCTCCCAAGTACACTACCATGCCTGGCTCAGTTTCTTTTCAAATTCAATATAAATATGGAGAGCACCTCTACCTTTCTTTAAAGAAAAACATTGCTTCTTGGAAAACAAACCTTATTGAAATATTTGAAAAGAATAGCTCTAATCTCAACAAGATTCAGACAAACTAGTTTTTCCAAGACATTTGCTTCACTCTGAGAGAGACTCTGGAATGATGCCCTCAGCAGGTTCTGGCGACTCTGGATATGCTCATTCTTGTAGTCAATTGCAGCTTCCAAGGCTTCAATCCCTTCTTCCAGTTGGAAAAGAAGATGTTCTTCCTGGATGTAACAGAAAGCAGTCATTTGAAAGAAACAGTATAACCTGAACTTGTCATATACTTGGCTCTTATCCGCTCTTTGAGTTGAGTGTAAGGGACAGTACCACTCATACTAAATTTTTTTTTTTGGTTTTTCGAGGTAGGGTCTCACTCTAGCCCAGGCTGACCTGGAATTCACTCTGTAGACTCAGGGTGGCCTTGAACTCACAGTGATCCTCCTACCTCTGCCTCCCAAGTGCTGGGATTAAAGGTGTGTGCCACCACGTCCGGCTCACTCATACTAATTTTAAGAAAACAGTCTAAGCTGTGGCTGAGCTGCATAATGCACTGTATGTCACATAATCATCGACTCTTCACAATAACCTTTTGTAAAAAAATGGAGAGGCATAAATTAGGTGAGTTCTGCAATATTCTAAGGTCATAAGGCAAATGCTAATTACCTGACCCAAGGAGTATTTGTGAACCTAGCTTCAGCCAGCAGAATGAGCAGTCTTATCTCCCTCCAATACTCCCAAAGCACATCTCACCTGTCAGCATTGAGATCTAGACACGCTGTATCCCAGGTATCCAGGAAAGCATAGATGTAAGGTGTGGAGGTCACCTACAGTAAGTTTCTTGAGAGCAGACTGTTTTGCTCACATTCATATCCTTATTCCTTAACATAGTACTTATCACAACTTAGCCCCAATCAGTATTTCCCGAATAAGTTAATGAGAGAAAAATATTTTCACATGTCCCGGGTTATTTTTCTCCACTTCTCTCAGCATCCTAAAGAAAAAAATATGTGAATATTTCTAATCTACCTACGGAATTGTTAGTTACTGCTGGGCCTCCTTCTTAGGATTCCAATAAATAGGTAAAAAGTAATTTCATTAGTGGAAGGTTGAATAAATACTTATTTTTTAAAAGCCCCTTATAAAATCTCAAAGATTTAAAAAAAAATCATTCAACAGTCATTTTATTTCTTTGTGCAATCACTACCCTCACCCAAGGGTCCCATTAGAAACAAAATAACATTCAAATTTAGAAGGAAAAAAATTAAATACCTTTGAAAGGAACTTGGGTGAAGGAACATGAGAAACCAAGAAATAAAAAGTGAATTATCCACACTATTTTGCATGTATGGAATTATAATACTGCTTTCCGTAAATAAGTACAAATTTATTATTAATTAAAAAACTAAAATTCAAGCCCACGGAGGAGGATATACAACTGATCAGGGATGGGGAGGGGGGGAATAGGGGAATTCGGGATAACAACGCATGGTTTGCCCACTAAATAATGTAACTCATTATGGACAATAAATATATATTAAAAAAAAAAACTAAAATTCAAACATTTTTAATTTTAAAATGTTTCTGGATTTCATCAAAAAAGAATATGAAGCCAGGGACACCTTTAAGCCCAGCACTAGAGAGGCAGAGGTAGGGAGATTGCCATGAGTTTGAGGCCACCCTGAGACTACATAGTGAATTCCAGGTCAGTCTGGGCTAAAGTGAGACCCTACCTCGAAAAACAAAAACAAAAACAAAAAAAAAAAAAAGAAAAAAGAAAAAAAGAACATGATTCATTCATAATAAATTGTTGGGTGAGCCTCTAATACAGTGATATATAATCTATCACTTCCTATAATAATAATGCAATTAGAAAATATAATTTACAGGAAGAAAAAATAATTTTAAGCAAGTGTGAAGACATTAAGATAGCAAACCATTCCACACAGATTTACTGGTGTCTTGTGTCACTTAGAATCTCCTGTTTCTAGTCATTTGCTTGGGGAAGATCTATTTGAAATATTAATCTTGGCTTTAAAATAGATGTGAGAAGCCGGGTATGGTGGCACACATCTTTAATTGCAGCACTTGGGAGGCAGAGGTAAAGATTGCCATGAGTTCAAGGCCACCCTGAAACTACATAGTGATTCCATAAAAGTCAGCCTGGGCTAGAGCAAGACTCTACCTCGAAAAAACAAAACAAAACAAAAAAGCCGTGAGAGAGGAGCCTACTTCAGAACACACAAGGAAAACCAACCACGTGGGAGAAGGGCAGAGAAGCTCCCATGGCTAAATGGAAACTCTTTTGTGGGAGGGTCATAATTCCCTCACACTAATCCAGGAGAGCTGCTAAGAAGCATCATACATGATACTCTATTTTAACCACAAATCTATAAACAATGCTTTTAGTCAAAGAACTCCACATGAAATAGAAGCCTCGCTATTTCTCAAGAATTTTCTCATCCTCATGTTGGCTTCATTTAATGTGCTATCTTAGTTTTCTTTCTCAAATCTGCCAGTCCAGTCCATACTATGTTTTCAATCCACCCAGGTGGCATGGATACATCTTTCCCAGACAACCACTGCACGTCTTTGCTTAAATGATGGAACTTTCTCTATACCTTGCTTTTTTCTTTGACATAGGCTCCTATGTTTCCATTATTAATCCCCAGCTGATGTTGTTGTTTGGGCAGGTTGTGGAACCTTTAAAGGTGGATTTTTGCTGAAGAAGTGTGTCACTGAGGGTAGGCTTTGAGGTGTTCTAGTTCAGACCCACATGCTGTTCTCTCTGCTTCCTATGCTATGAAAGACACCAGCTTCCTGCTCCTGCCATGCCTTCCCTGCCATGATAGACTCTAACCTGTGGAACTGTAAGCTTAATCAAACCTTTTTCCTTCCATAAGTTACTTCTGGTTGTGTATTTTGTCCCAGCAACAAGAAAGTAAATTTTTAAAAAATATTTTATTTATTCATTTTTAAGCAGAGAGAATTTATTCATTTTCAAGAGAGAGAGAGAGAGAGAGAAAACACCAGGGTCACTACCTTGTGGGTCTGGCTTATGTGGGACCTGGGGAATTGAACCCGGGGCCTTAGGCACTGGAGGCAAGTGCCTTAACCGCTGAGCCATCTCTCCAGCCCACAAGAAAGTAATTGATGCACTGGGGAGATGCCTTAGTGGTTAAAGGTGCTTGCTTGCAAAGCCAGATGGCCTGGGTTCAATTCCCCAGTACCTATGTAAAGCCAGATGCACAAAATTGTGCATGCATCTGGAGTTTGCAGTGGAAGAAGCCCTGGTATAACCACTTTTGCTCGCTCATTCTCTCTCTCCTTGAAAATAAATAAAGCGAAGTATTTTTTAAAAAGCAAGTAACTGATGTAGAAAACTGGTACTGATGGTACTGGAAAGATGGCTCAGCAGGTAAAGGTGCTTGCTTGCAAAGCTTGAGGGCCAGACCAGGTTTAATTCCCAAGCTGCCCAGATAAGCCAGATGCAAAAAGTAGCACAAGGATCTGGTGTTCATTTACAGCATCAGGAGGCGCTGGTGTATGCCATGCATGCATGCACACACAGATAAAGAAACTTAAAAATTTGAGCCAGGCCTGGTGGCACATGCCTTTAATCCCAGCACTCGGGAGGCAGAGGTAGGAGGACTGCCATGAGTTCAAGGCCACCCTGAGACTACATAGTGAATACCAGGTCAGCCTGGACTAGAGTGAGACCCTACCATGAAAAACCAAAAAAAAAAAATTGGGGGCCTGGTGAGATGGCTTAGTGGTTAAGGTACTTGCCTGCAAAGCCTAATTACCTGCGTTTGATTCTCCAGTGCTCAAGTAAAGCCAGATACACAAGGTGGCACATGCATCTGGACTTTATTTGCAGTGGCTGAAGTCCTTGGCCCACACATTCATTCTGTCCATCTTCTCTCTCTCTCTCTCTTTGCAAATAAATAAAAAAATTGATTTATTTATATTTGCAAGGGGAGAGAGAGAATGAATGAGAGAATGGGTGCTCCAGGACCTTTTGCCACTGCAAACGAAGTCTAGATGCATGCAACACTTTGTGCATCTGGTTTACATGAGTAGTGAGGAATTGAACATGGACTGTCAGGCTTTATAAGTAAGTGCCTTTAACTGCTGAACTATCTGAAGTTCTAAAATATTTTTTAAAAATTCATGCTGGGGCTGGAGAGATGGCTCAGCAGTTAAGGCACTTGCCTCCAGTGCCTAAGGCCTCGGGTTCAATTTCCCAGGACCCACATAGGCCAGACCCACAAGGTGGTGGCCCTGGTGTACTCTCTCTCTCTCTCTCTCTCTCTCTCTCTCTCTCTCTCTCTCTCTGTATATCTGATTGAAAATGAATAAATAAAATATTTTTAAAAATTCATGCTGAAAAGTTGTAAAAAAAAACCAAAAACCTGATCATGAATCTTTTGGAACTGGTTTGAAGGAGGAATGTGGAAGAATTTGGAATTTAGGACTACAGAAGTCTTGTGATGCTATCAGGACTTAATGGACCATTGTGGTTGGAGTTTGGAAGGCAAAATGTAGAGAGAAATGTGGACTGTGGAGACTCAAGTTGTGATGAAGTTTCCGAGGGGAAAAAGGACTCTATCTGGACCCGGGCTAGAGGACACTCATGTGAGAGTCTAGCAAGGAAACTGGCTTCATTCTGCCCACATCCTGAGAGGTTCCGCATAGTGGATTTTAAATTAATGGATTAATATATTTGGTGAAGGAAAAATTTAAAGCATAGAAACACTGAGTCTGGCATGACTTCTACTAGCTGCTCTGATCTACAGTGAAGAAAGCAAAGTTTAGAGCAGAAATGCATGAAAAAAAGGGAAGTTTGCCGGGCGTGGTGGCGCATGCCTTTAATCCCAGCACTCGGGAGGCAGAGGTAGGAGGATTGCCGTGAGTTCAAGACCACCCTGAGACTACATAGTAAATTCCAGGTCAGCCTGGACTAGAGTGAGACCCTACCTCAAAAAACAAAATAAAAACAAAAAAAAAAAAGGGAAGTTTGGCATAGGTAGGAAATGTAAGCCAGTTTCAAGGTTCAGACTACAGCCTCTTTGGTTGTAATTGTTAAAGAGATTAACACCATTAAAGAGAAATCAACTGTTCTGCACTGGGACAAGCAAGAACAGAAGGCCTGAATAGAGAAACCAGATGACATACTAGTTTGGGAAGCATGAAACATGCAAGAAAGAGAGGTCATGGAATACCATACCACAGTTCAACAGAACAGATGCAGGGTTGGAGCCCTTACATGGAGTCCCCGAGAGGACACTGAATGAAGCTGTGAAGGTGAACCCAAGGTTGAATGGAGACCTCAAGATGCTGGGGACACCAAGACCAGATGTCTGCCAAAGTAAGCTGCAGGTATGGGTGGACCCTGTCCACAAAAGGCTATATAGGTAGCACATCTGGAGAAGCAGAGCTCAGATAATTTCGTTAATCCCACACACTGGTCAGAGAGCTGCAGCATTTGGTCTTGCTTTGATCCAATCATCTTTGGCCATGCCCCCTCTCATCCTTTTTGGATTGAGAATGTTTACTCAGTGCCATTGTATGTTGGAAGCATGTAACATATGTTTTGATTGTATAGGGCTCACAGTTAAGAGACTGCCTTGAGTCTCAGATGAAACTTTGGACTTCTGAGCAGTGCTGTAACTAGTAAAGACTGGGGACTTTGATAGTTGGACTAAATGCATCATGAGATGGCAATGGGGCCTATGGAGGCCAGGGAAAGAATGTGTTGGTATGAATGTAAAATGCTGGTGGCATTGTTGATGGAGGAAGTGTGTCACTGGGGACAGGCCTTGACGTGTTCCCACATCTGTTCTCTCTGCTCTCTGAGCTACAGTTTTACCGGCTTCCCACTCCAGCCTGCCACACCTTCCCAACCATGATGGACTCTACCTCTGGGGCTGTATGCCGATTAATCCTGTTCCTTCCATAAATTGCTTCTGGTTGGGTATTTTGTCCCAGCAACAAGAAAGTAACTAATGCATTTAGGGTGTTTTTTTTTTTGTTGTTGTTGTTGTTTTTGGTTTTTCGATCCTCTTACCTCTGCCTCCAGAGTGCTGGGATTAAAGGCGTGTGCCACCACGCCTGGCTAGGGTTTTTTTTTTTTTTGTACACTTTTCTCAGACAGTGTGAATTCCTCAAGGGAAGCATACTAATTAATGTTTGTTTTCTCCACATGGTCCATTGAAGTAGAATTCCTTAAATGCTTAAGTTTTGCTATCTCATCCATTTAAATTTAAAAGCTCAGGGTACAAATTTATTGCTTTAGGAAGACAGCCGGACTCCAAGTTACGTTAAGTGGTAGATGTGTATGATGTTCCTTTAGCTGCTACTTGGTCTCCAGTCAACATAGTCTTCACATTCTTTCATCAATTCACTGAACAATAATCACACTTCCTCGGTGCTGCTTCTTCTGAACTTGAACTTCTCTCTTGGCCCAATCTAAAACAAGTGATTCAGCAAGGCACTTGATTCCCAGCAATTCACCTTTTAAAAATGTCCCTCTATTCTAGTAACGGTAGAACATGAATAATACATATTTGGGGAAAAAAACAACTCAGGCTTAAAAATTCATTCTTGGGGCTGGGGAGATGGCTCAGTGATTAAAGTACTTGCTTATAAAGTCTGACAGCCTGGGTTTGATTTGCCAGTACTCATGTAAAGCCAGACGGACAAAGTGGCGCTTGTACCTACAGTTCATTTGCAGTGGCTGAAGGCCCTGGAACACCCATACTTTGTCTTTGTCTCTCTCTCTCTCTCTCTCTCTGATAAATAAAAAATATTTTTAAAAAATCATTCTTATCTGATAAAATAGGTATGGGACCATTGCCCATTGAAATATGTTTTTTTTAAAGAAGATGGGAAATTTGATGAATCTTTTCACATATAAAAAAATCATGAGGGCTGGAGAGATGGCTCAGCGGTTAAGGCACTTGCCTTCAGTGCCAAAGGCCCTGGGTTCAATTCCCTAGTACCCACATATGCCAGACCCACAAAGTGGTGGCCCTGGTGTGTTTTCTCTCTCTCTGTCTCTCTCTCTGTGTATTTCTCTGCTTGAAAATTAATAAATAAAATAAAACTCAGCATCTCATTTTAAAAAAAAAATCATGACTTCAAAATGCCTGATACTAAACTACATAAGACCCTCATAATAGGAGGAAAGAGGATGACACCAAAACAAAATAGAGACTAATTAAGAGGGGGAGGAGAAGCCGGGCATGGTGGCACACATCTTTAATCTCAGCACTCAGGAGGCAGAGGTAAGAGGATCACCATGAGTTCAAGGCCACCCTGAGACTACATAGTGAATTCCAGATCAGCCTGGGCTAGAGTGAGACCCTACCTTGAAACCCCCCCCAAAAAAGAGGGGGAGGAGATATGATGGAGGATGGGGAGGGAATTATAATGGTTTATTGTTTATAATTAAGGAAGCTACCAATAAAATGCTTTAAAAAATAGGTAAAAGGAGCAATGTGTTCTCCCAAGTGAAACTAAAACTAAAAAGTGATGGTTAATCTCTGGATGTCAGTTTGAAAGGACTTAGAATCACCATGGGAAAAAAAAATCTCTGGTCATGTCTGTGAGGGACTTTCTAGATTAGGTGGGAGATCCTTTCTGGAGGGCTGGACCCCATAAAAAGGAGAACGCTAATGAGCATTCAGCATTTAACTTTCTAATTCCTCCATATTGATTTATGATGGGAGCCAGCTTTCTGCTCCTGCCACACTTTTCTCTGCCATGATGAAATGTCAAAATTGAAGCTGAGCCAGGTGTGGTGGCGCACGCCGTTAATCCCAGCACTCGGGAGGTAGAGGTAGGAGGATTGCCGTAAATTCGAGGCCAACCTGAGACTACAGAGTGAATTCCAAGTCAGCCTGGGCTAGAGCGAGACCCTACCTCGAAAAACCATAAAACAAAAAACAAAAACAACTGAAGCTGAAAATAAGCCCTTTCCTTTCTCGTTTGTTTGTTTTGTGGCTTTTCGAGGTAGGGTCTCACTCTAGCCCAGGCTGACCTGGAATTCACTATGTAGCCTCAGGGTGGCCTTGAACTCATGGTGATCCTCCTACCTCTGCATCCTGAGTGCTGGGATTAAAGGCATGTGCTACCAAGCCTGGCTGCCCTTTCCTTTTTTTTTTTTCCTCGAGGTAGGGTCTCGCTCGTGTGCCACCACGCCCGGCTGACGTCTTTTCCTTTCTTAAGATGCTTCTGGTTGGGTATTTTGTCCTAGCAATAAGATAGTAGCTGATACACCTCAAATTTGACATTTACGTGTGTATTTGTTTGGATAGTGAGGAATTTTCTCCTAGATATCAGCCTTTTCTCAAGCTTCTATGGAAAGAATTATTAACCCTTAATACTGACTTGTTATACATAGTGTGTATACCCTAGTGCGGTTAAGAAAGATTCACAGAGAGAATTCAGATGCCCTTCTTTGAAAAACTGAGAAAAGAGTCTTTCAAATCATTTTCTGTGATCTGAGATGTCATAAGAGAAACAATGCTGAGGAAGCCATGTCTGGCAAGTGCCAGGAGAAGGTAAAACCATGAACTACTCTGAAGACATCTGTCTCTAGCCAAGCATATAGTACCAAATAGATCATTACAACTGGAAAAAGTGTCAAAGAAACAAAGTTGATCAGATTTATCATTTTTATGGTGGTGTGACAAGAACCAAGGAAATCGCCTAGGTCACTCATCATGACACAGTAACTTCAGTTCCACAGAATACTGACTCACTTCAGGCGACAGAACTCTTCCACTTTTAAGTTTTTCATCCACACTGTTTCTTCGTCTCTGGAGCTCATCCTTTTCTTTCTGGAGGGCTTGAACTTGTTCAAAAATCTTTATTTTTTCCTCAGCTGTACTGCTTTCAAGCTGCAAACCCTTTTCAGATAATTCTTGGTCCAATACGTTCAGGCGAGCTGATATTTTCAAGCTGTCTGTGTTTAAGGCCTAAAAGACACAACCCACCAGAAAAAAATAGGGAAAATTAGTAAAAGATTCTTTTTTTTTGCCTTATTATTTTCTCCCATGGATTGGGGGGATTTATTACCTAAGATCTTAAATATAATATCTTTTCAAATATAGATTCAAACTATGAAATTATAATATGCCTTGGCTATATTTTGATAGTATTTTTTAAATTATTTAAATTTAAATTTTAATTATTTGCAAGGAGAGAAGGGGAGAAAGAGAGAATGAGAATATGAATAGATGTGCCAGGGCCTCCTGCCACTGCAAACAAACTCTAGATACATGCACCACATTGCACATCTGGCTTTACATGGCTACTGGGAAATCAAACCTGGGGTAGTTGGGAATTGCAGGCAAGTGCCTTAACTGCTGAGCCGTCTTTCCTAAATTATTTTTTTTCTTAGCCTATACATGGTAAAATTGTTATAATTTCCTAGGGGTTAATATGTGCTGTGTTTACTCTTATTTCATTGGTCAGAAAATAAGGAGAAATTTTCTAAAAAAAATTAAAAATAAAAAAAGAAAAAAGAAAAATAAAAAAGAAAAGGAGAATCTAATCACATTTATACAGATGTTTATTTTAACTTGTAAAATATTTTATCACAGTAATTATATACACATATACTTCCATATATAAAGTATCATAAAGTTTTTCATTTTTAAAAAATCAGAGCCACTCCTGAGAATCAGTCTTCTTAGACCTTTTTAATTGCTTCTCCTGGTATTTCTGCCCGTGCATATAAATAACTTACGCATTGTGGTTACTGGTGCCTGCATATTACAGGGATAAGAATTTAGCATTCATATCTCCCTTTCTCATATATATATATATATTCATTCTCATATATATATATATATATTCTCATATATATATATATATTTGCACATAGTGGCTGAGGAAGGGGGCACCAGAGTCTCTTGCTGCTGCAAGTGCATACCAGATCCTTGTGCCACTTTTTGCAACTGGCTTACGTGGGTGGCTTGGGAATTGAACCTTGGCCTGGCAAGCTTTGCAAGCAAGTGCCTTTAACTGCTGAGCCATCTTCCCAACCCATATCTCCCTTTCTCTACTAACCTTCGCTCCTCCATTCTCCAAGTACAAGTCAAATTACAGCTTTTGGTAAATCAAAATTCCCTTCCCTCATGAACTGGTGACTGTCATTCACAGCTGAAATAACTTCAGCGATATTTCCATCTGACCTGTCTTTCTGTACTTTAGAGCTAGCTAACTCCTGTCCAGTGAACTATAACATGCACTTTCTTCATGTCATCAGACTTTTCAATACATTCCTTTCTCCAAACATTTTGTCTGGAACGTCTATGCTTCTGCTTTAACCTGGACTGTGTGACCTGGGACTTCCCTGGGGATGTTGGAAAATGACCTTTCAGTCCTGACCCGTCCTTTTTCATAGTGTGTGCCTTTAGACTCGTAGAGCACCGTGCTCAGAGTTCCTGAGGCAAGCTTGATGGGAGAGCATTTATTTATCTGAAAATGCCCATATGACCTTCATGTTTGCTTAAGTGTTTGAACTATGAAGAGAATTACATGGCTGAAAAGGTCTATTCAGATCCTTCACTTGTTTCTTAATTGTGTCTTTTTCTTTCTTCTTTTTTTTTTCTTTTTTTGGTTTTTCAAGGTAGGGTCTCTCTCTAGTCCAGGCTGACCTGGTATTCACTATGTAGCCTCAGGGTGGCCTTGAACTCAAGGCAATCCTCCTACCTCTGCCTCCCGAGTGCTGGGATTAAAGGAGTGCGCCACCACACCCGGCAATTGTGTCTTTTTCTTTTATTTTCTTTCTTCCTTTCTCTCTCTCTTTCTCCCTTTCCTTTCCTTTCCTCCCCTCCTCCCCTCCCTTCTCCTCCCTTCTGCTTTATTCTCCTCTCCTCTCCTTTCCTTCCTTCCTTTCTTCTTTTCTTTCTTTTTTCTTTCAAATATGTTCTTGCTATATTATCCAGACTGGCCTCAAAGTTGAGACCCTCATGGGCTGGAGAGATGGCTCAGCGGTTAAGGCACTTGCCTCCAGTGCCTAAGGCCCCGGGTTCAATTCCCCAGGACCCATATAAACCAGACTCACAAGGTGGTGGCCCTGGTGTTCTCTCTCTCTCTCTCTCTCTCTCTCTCTCTCTCTCTCTCTCTCTCTCTCTCTGTATCTCTCTGCTTGAAAATGAATAAATAAAATATTAAAAAAAAAGTTGAGACCCTCCTGTTTGGTCTTCCAAGTGCTGGGATTTCAAGCAGGTTATCTATTCTTTTATATTATTATCAGATACAGGGTTTGCAAATACCTTCTCCTTCTGTAAACTACCTTTTAACATTTGGATTGTACTCTTTCGTTTGCAAATATTTTTAATATTTTAATGTTCAGTATAATTTATTTATTCTTTTTTGCTTGTGTTTTAGGTGTAACAGCCAAGAAGTCATTACTTTCTAGGTCATGATAACTTATGCCTCTGTGCTCTTCTCCGACTTTCAAATTTTTATTTTATTTAGTTTTTAAAAAAACACCTATTTGAAATTTTTCTCTTTAATTTTTAAAAAGGTTACTTATTTGCACATGGTAGGGGGCACCAAAATGTCTTGCTGCTGCAAATGAACAGCCATCTGGTTTTATGTGGGTAGTTGAACCTGGGCCAACAGGATTTGAAAACAAACACCTTTAACCACTGAGTCATCTCCCCAACCCTCTTCCCAACATTTTATAATTTTAGCTCTTATTTATATGTGATATATTAAAAAAATTTTTTTTTGAAACAAGGTCTTATAGTACTGTAGCCCATGTTGGCCTGGAATTCACACTTCTGACTCAGCTTCCTTACTGCTACTGGGTTTAGATGTGTCTGACACCATGCCTGGCTTGAGTTAACTTTGTGTACAGTGTAGTGGGTGACATACCTGTGTTCAGTCCATGTTCCTTGTCTGAAATGAATATAATAAAGTCTTATAAATGCTTCTCTAAAAACAGGATGAAATCTTTCTATACCTTTTGTTCTAAAAAGAACCCAGTGGGAAAGTCTTCAGTTTCTTTCTTTTTTAAAAAAAATATTTTTTTATTTATGAGAGAGAGAGAGAGAGAGAGAGAGAGAGAGAGAGAGAGAGAGAGAGAATGGGCGCCCTAGGGCCTCCAGCCACTGCAAATGAACTCCAGACATATGCGCCCTCTTGTGCATCTGACTTTATATGGGCACTGTGGAATCGAACTCTGGTCCTTCTGCATTGCAGGCAAATGCCTT
>PVHP010047531.1:0-12867 GCA_004024765.1 Zapus hudsonius
CCAGACTGATCGATTTTTCACAGGCTTAGTCTCTCTTCCCTACTATTCATGGCCCCTCTTGCCAGAAGAGGCCCTCTAGTTGATCATTAGGTTACAGTATGCACATGAGGATTTAATGCTTTTAAACCACTTTCAGTTTAGCTTCTTGCTTAAGTCATCCCTTTCCCCTCCATCCTTTACCCCTTTTTCACAAACTTTTACTTTTCCTGACTGGTCTGTGTAGAATTTACAGTCAACCTGGTCAAGAACTGCATATGAGGGAGAATATGCAGCATTTGGCTCTCTGTTCTTTTGAGAGTTGGCTTAGTAACATCTGCTCCAAGTCAGACCATTTTTTTCCTAAATTTCGATATATCATTTTTCCTTTCAGCTGAGTAAAATTCCATCGTGTAAATATACCACAGTTTCTCTGTCCATTCCTCCATGGATGGGCATTTGGGTTGATTCCAATTCTTGGCTATTATGAATTGAGCTGCTATAAACAGAGTTGCACAAATGTCTCTATGCTGAGATTGGGCATTTTGTGGGTAGAGGCCTAATAGAGGGATAGCTGGGTCCATTGGCGGCTCTGTGTCCATTGTGTTCAAGAGTCTCCACAGTGTTTTTCAAAGCGGTTGAACTAGCTTGCAGTCCCACCAGCAGTGAATGAGGGTTCCTTTTTCCCTCATCCTCGCCAGCAATTATTTGATTTTCTTTATGATTGCCATTCTGACTGGAGTAAGAATGTTTTTGGCTTAGTTTTCAAAGATTAGGCAGCCAAATCAGTGTAGATTTATTCTGCTGATCCCTATATTCTGTTCTATTGCTTTGCATGTCTGCTTTGGTGTCAGTACCATGCTCAGACTCGTCTCTTGATAAAACCTGTCTTAAGAAGTGAGAGCTATCTGAACCCATGGGGCAATAAAGTCCAAGCTCACTGAGTCACTGTGTTAAAGGCCAAGCAATATTGGCAGTCAGGGTTTAGTGAAAAACAAAATAAAGTTTCTTTTAAGTTCAGAACCATAAACCATTTAGTTCCCCTGGGAATTTGAGCCAACTCAACTTGATTGAGAACTGCAAGATGGATGGGAATAAAGCTGTATTAATAAGATTATGTACTAATAAGGTGCTGATTCCACATTTGGTTTCTCAACTCCTAATATGAGGGTGTTATAGTTGCTATTGAAGGATTATAGGCTATCCTATGATTTAAGATTATTGAGTATAATCATGAGTCCCTCTTACACCTTTGACCAAAGAAGACAATGCCTCTGATGTGAAAAATAGTGGAGTGTCAATTTTTGCTTGGGTTGCTCGGACATCTGGGTTAATACCTGTCTCCACCAGGGGTAAGCAGAGAGTCTGCTTTCTTCCTGGGTGGGGTGATAGCACAATTGTGTATTTCTGGGTGACAATATCTCTACCCAACAGGGGAATTGGACTCTCAGGCATAATTTTAAAGGAATAGGTGAAGAAAAAAATGTTTTCATAGTGTCTATAGAGGTTGGGAAAAGATTCTGGTTAGAAGCATGAATTGGAGAGGGGAGACCAGGATTTGAAAGGAGAACTGAAAAGCTGGTTCTGGTATTTAGGAGGAAGCTTACAGGCTTTTCTTCTACAGTCATAATTACCCAAAGCTCTCTTTTGGAGACAGTTGTCTGGGATGTTGGAGACACAGAGGGATGCCCTGGTTCCCCCAGTGCACTTGCCTTACTTGCCAAACTGTCAAGGAGCCCTCAGGCCTCAGGAAACTTTGCCCCCTGGAGGCAATTGGGTTTCTTCTAATGGTTTCTTTGGCAGAGAGCACTTGGATTAGGGATTTTCTTTTTCTGGAAAAAAATTCCCTTTTCCATAAGTAAAACAGAAAAGTACTGTGGCCACATGAGCCATCATTATTTTTTTCTGTTTTATTTATCTTTTGTGATAGCTTCTTGATCTCAAATTCTAAAAGATCTTATTAGCTGTCTTATCTGTGTTCAAACCCTAAGGGATCTTTTAAAGTTTCCACCTGTTATCTGGGAGAGATTGACTTAGGAAGTGATCTCTCAAGATCAGTTGACTCTCCATAGAGACAGGATGTACATTAGTGTATATTGTTAGAGCCTCTTTCTGTCTCTCTAAAAGATTTATGGTGTTTGTTTTGTCTCCTGCACAATCTGCTTATAGTAATTCAACAGTTTGGAGTGAGTTCTCCTAAGCTCTTCTATAACACATAGCTGAAAATGTCTATCTCCAGTGCCCCGACTGCAATTAGGGTCCCAGTGGGTATCATAATGTGTGACTGCTTTTCTCCCTACTGGAAAGTTCTCAATACTTATCAGTTGTTGTGCTTGTCCTTTTATTTGGTTTTCATTTTTGATCATTTTCATGTGCCTAGTTCCCATATGCCCCTGCATTATATATATATATATATATATATATATATATATATATATATATATATATATATATATATTCAAGAAAAATCAAAGTGAGCCACTGGAAAATTTCAATATATTTTCAGGGTCATCTGAAAATTTTCTAAGGTCATTACTTATCTTGAATATTATAAAGAAAAGATGACAGGAGGGAAGGATATGTTTTGGCAGGAATATTAGAGACCTTAGCAGGCTCTTAGTCCTTAGGAAAGGAAATCAAGAAGACTGATGACCCACGACTGTCTCTGTTAGAACTTCTTTAGTGACCTGAAAAGCTCCCATAGTTTGAATAGCCAGGAGCAGTAAATCAATCTGGCATTTTGTTGCATGTGTCTGGGTTACCTCTCAGAGCAAGGAATGCCTGCACATAAGGGATCTCAGATCATGTCTCTTACAAAACAATTGTAGCTGCAAAATAGTTTTTTAAATTAATGCTTCTTTTGGAAGGCCATTAAAAATTTCATTTATGTGTTTAGATATCTCTGTGGGCATGCTTGTGTATGTGTATATGTGATACAGCACACATGCTGAGCACAGAGGACAAGTTGGAGGTGTCTGTGCTCCACCTTCTTTGAAACAGAGTCTCTTGCTGATTATAAACGAACAAATGAACTATAAACTACAAATGAAGTCTGACTAGCTCACCCATTAGCTTCATCTCCCATTGTCATAAGTGCATTGACATAACAGATTTATGCAGTTCTTTTCATTTTTCATACATGGCTGGTGGGGAATTGAACATGGGCCTGCAGGCTTTGCAGGCAAGCACCTTTAAACTGCTAAGCCATTCCCCAAGCCCAGGCCATTTTGTCTTTTTTTAGTATATATTCAGGTCAGGCTTGGGTGCAGAAAAGTATCCGACATTTTCTTTTTCAGATGTGTAGGTCAAAACACAGTGCCTTAGAATATACTCTACAACTGACACTGACTTACATGGATGGTTGCCCATCTGTAAGACAAAAAGACATTGGGAAGTTTTCCAGGCTCTTTTTTTGTCTGTTACACCAAAGCATCTTCTGGTGGCTGGTCCATTCTCTCTTTATTCATAAGGTCTTGTCAATAAGTGTGATGTTTATCAGATTAATCACACTTATTGACATGACCTTAGGTATAGTGTATTCCTTGTCCTCCCCTAATTAAGAACTCGAGGAGAGGTTGAGTGACCAGATAGAACGCTCTTACCATTTCCCTCATGTTTTGTAACCTTGTTGAATTCCTCCTACACTTTATCTGGTTAATTTGTCTGTGTTGGTACCACCATCAGTTAAAAAAAAATCCTCTGGAGTTGGACAGAACTAAGCCTGTCAAGACTGGTTTAATTGTTTTTCCCAGAGCCCTGTCTTTTCTCTTAAATGAAGAGCTTGACCATCTCATAACAGCTGCAAGCTTCCTTCTCAGTGTTTTTTTTACTTTACTAACTCCCAACATTTACTTTAACTTGTATTCCCAAGGCAAAGACGAAAGTCAAAACAGAGACAAAACCATTAACTTTCCAGGTCCCTTCCCTAAAGTACTTTACAAGTTTTTTTTTTCCCTCCCTCTTTACTCTCTAGCAGTATTAAGTTCAGAAAAATAAATGTTATAAATCTAAATGGCATTACACATAATGCTTATTCTTCTAAACTCCTCCTGAATGCAGTAAGTTTCTTGGAAAATCAGTAAATTCATTATTTATTATTTTAAAGCAAAATAGCAATCATGGGTTAGTTTTTCATTAGATTTTGTTTCAACAGGTACCATTAAATAACCCAAGCTCTCCTAATACTGCCAATGTTTCTGCCTTTCCACCTTAATGCTGTTGGAAAGATTCTAGGAAAGTAGCACCACTCTTGGCTCAATTATAAATCTGTTTCAAGAATGTCTGTTACATTCTATACAGAATGCTTCAGTGTTATATTTGTGGGAAAATCCAATAAAATGAAACTGGATGCCTTTGAGGAGAATTCCTGAGCTAGAAGCAAACCAGCATGGGATTTATTTATTTATTATATAGTTTATTCTTCTAAAGGATGAAAACAGTCTTCATTTCTATCTTGGGTACTACTATGATAAACACCCAACAGAGTTTTAAAAACATAATTTAAATGCTTTATACATAAAAGATTAGATAATATATGATGAAGCTATTAGAGATAAAAATGATTGGATCCAGTTTTGATACATTATGAGGTATCTATGATATAGCTATTATGTGACAGATTCATAAGCGGAAAGCATAGAAGTTCCTGTACACCTGAAAATGAGATCGCTTCATTCAACTATAGAATAACGGCATGGCATTTTGAAAAAGAAGACTTTTGTAATGGAACTAATAGCACTAAAGCTCTGTAATTTAGTCTAAAAGTCACTGGAGTATTTTACAGCTAAATGAAAGACTACTGAAAACAAGCATATGTGATTGAAACCTGATGAAGGAAGGTGCTTGGTTCTTGGTGCATCATGTGTTTTTGGTCACTTGCTGAGGATTTTACCCAGGGCTTTGGGAATGCTAGCAAGTATTCCATCATTGAGCTATATCCCAGCCATTCTGCTTTAATAAGAAAAATACTGGGAGCCCAGATGATTCAGCTTAGCTGCAGCTGGGTTAGGGTTTAGTCTAAGCAATAGTCTCCTCACAGGCTAAGATCCATGGAGGTGGCAGACTCCTGGAAAAAGAGCATCTTCAGAGTGAAAGCCAGCAGAATCAGATCATGGCATTTTTATTACCATTATTATTATCATTACTTGGTTTTTGAGGTGGGGTATTTCTCTAACCCTGGCTGACTTGGAATTCACTATGTAGTCTAAGGGTGACCTCAAACTAAGAGCAATCCTTTCACCTCTGCCTCCTGATTGCTGAGATTAAAGGCATGTGCCACAATGCCTGGGTCTGGTACAAACTTTTGATAATGAGAATAAGAAAATACAGTTCTTGTTTTTCACATGTTCACCATGTTAGAAAGCTCAGATTATTATCAATGAAGAAAGTATAACCACAGAACTGCACAAGATTCAAATAATTAAAATAATTCTGGAAGAAGTTATTTATTTGTGAATAACCTGAGTGAAAAAGATTATAAGCTTTTGAGGTGCTACAATTCACTAGACATCATAGATGAATACATTGAAGAATTTGTAGAGGAAGCTAAAATTTAAAGAATGTAAGCAAGAATAAAGGTTCATTTTGCTGTGCTCAGGAATAAGATGAGATGGGAGGATGGAGCTGTGTAATAGAAAATGCCAAGCTAAAGGGCAGAAATGGAATTTGTGATATATTATAAGAGCACTACCAACACATGATGGTACCAGAATTCTGGAGGCTTAGGAAGGACAGTGGCAGTTTGAGGCCTAGTTGTCTCAACCCAAAACAAGTGACCAAAACATAAAAAAAAAGAACTTACATTCATTCACTAAAGTATAGTTTCTCTTTATACTTTCTTTTCACTATACATGACAAAACATAAGCAATTGATTTGTTTATTTCTATGTGTTAAGATCTTATATATTAAAAGTGTGAACAAATGTGGAGAATATTTCATTCCACGGTCTACTGAAAGGAAAGTGTGTTCTTCAGTTGTCAGAAGAAATAATGATTTATGTTGCAGTTTAAAAGTCAAGTTTCAAAACAATGCCTGGCTTGGTGGCACAAGCCTTTAATCCCAGCACTCAGGAGTCAGAGGTAGGAGGATTGCCATGAGTTCAAGGCCACCCTCAGACTATATAGTGAATTCCAGGTCAGCCTGGTCTAGAGCGAGACCCTACCTTGAAAAATGAAAAAAAAAAAAGTGAAGTTTCCAGAGCTAGAGAGATTGCTCAGCGGTTAAGATGCTTGCCTGGGAAGCTTAACTAAACAGATTTGATTCCCAAGTAACCATGTAAAGCCAGAAGCACAAAGTAGCTATTGTAGTCAGCTTTCTAGTTGCTGCACAGAAAGAACCCAAACAAAAGCGGCTTGTGGAGGAGTGGGTTTATTTGGCTTATGGACTCCCTGGGAGACTCCATCCTGGCAGGGAAAACGATGGCATGAGCAGAGTGGTGGACATCACCTCTGCCACAGCACTGCAAATAACGGCAGGAAGGTGTGCCAAACACTGGCAAAGGGAAGCTGGTTTATAATCCCCATAAACCTGCCCCCCAACACACAGCTCTAGAGCGGTTGAATTAGATGGCAGTCTAATTCCTGAACTGCCATCAGCTGGGGATAAAGCATTCAGAACACATTCATTTGTTTGGGGGCACACCTGGATCAAACCATGACAACTAGGTACAATTTTATGTCACCTCTGATAACTTCTTGGTCATGAAATAATTGTGTGTTTTCACTACCTTGGGTAGGAGTTGTGAAGTTACATTCACCTGCTAGAGAGATTCCAGAAATATTGACAGATTTGTTACAGGATAGAAATTCATTTCAGCCATTAGGCCACCCAAATTAAAAAAAAAAAGTAATATTGATGAAGCCTGATTTAACATCATAATTGTTGACTCTCTCCCAATGTTAACTAAGAATTATTACTGCTATCTGGCCTAAGGCCACTAAACTACTTTAGTTCTTGAGTCTACTGTAATAGTTTGTTTCTTCAGCATAACCTTACTAGCATGTATGATGTTAGTTTTAATCTATTTATTTTGTCACAGAGGTAATTCATGTCAACACAGATTCACAGTACCCTTAAGAATATTTTAAATTACGTTAGACTTAGGTACCTTGTTTCATTTTGTTAGTGACTACAGTAATCTTATAATTTAAAAAAGTCAATTATAATATCAAAATTATAACAAGAAGTGAAATGCACTGATAAAAATCTGACAGTAATGTAATTAGAACTGAAACACTAGTACTCTGTAATGTTTTGCTTGAGCATAAGAGTATTATTACAGTGGACTGCTATTAAATGTTTTTTTTTAAATATTTTATTTATTCATTTTTCAAGCAGAGAGAGAGAGAGAGAGAGAGAACACCAGGGCCACCACCTTGTGGAGCTGGCTTATGTGGGTCCTGGGGAATTGAACCCAGGGTCTTAGGCACTGGAGGCAAGTGCCTTAACCACTGAGCAATCTCTCCAGCCCTATTAAATGTTTTTTTTAAATATTTATTGTCCATAATGAGTCACATTATTTAGTGGGCAAACCATGCGTTGTTATCCCCAATTCCCCAATTCCACCCCTCCCCATCCCCGATCAGTTGGATATCCTCCTCCGTGGGCTGTCTGTATTAGTCCTTGTGGCAAGGGATCCTGGATATCTTAGTACTCATCCCGGTCTTCCTGGCCCAAGTGTGTTGTTTATTACTGATGGGTGCCATGCCTCCGGACAGTCTCCCCCACCACGGCTCTCACAATCTTTCCGCCCCCTCTTCCGCTTAAGGTGCTTTTACAAAGTGCTGTCTGTGGTGAAATATGGAAAAAGAGACATCTGAGGCTTTCCTTAGTACTTCCCCAAATTTATACTGGCTAACTTCAGTTTTTTCAAGCTAATTGAAACTATCCTATTTTCATTTATAACTTTAGACTCTTGTTTGAAATGAATAGTATGCATAAAATACCCACATATTAGGGTATTCTTCTTTTTGTTCTAGAATTAAAGCTTAAATAATATTGTGAGGTGGCTGTGATTTTGGGAGCTCCTTTTTCACATTCTGTATTACATTGGTAACTTGGTGCAGTGCCAAGTAATTTTTTTTTCATTTTCCATCAAAACTATATGGAACAATGTGAGTTCCTGTCAGAAAAAAACAGCAGTGGGGAAAATTGCAGACAAAACCACATTAAAGTAATTCAAACTCTTGTGACTACAGGGAACACTTTAGTGCTAATAGCTATAAAACATACCTTTGCCATATGCAAAACTATGTACAGGATATAATGTGAAAAACAACCAGATGCAAAAGGAACATCCACCATCTGCATCAACATTATCAAGGCCATTGATAGAAGAACATACTATTGTTGAATCCATAGCAGGTCCACCAGAGAAAAGACGCACGTGTGCAAGTGGTATATGGCTAGAAGATCAGAGAGAGATGATTGGGACTGAAAGTAAGTTTGCAAAATCGCTAAATGAAGTGTTATGCAGATTTCACTCTAATAGACTAAGAGTGTATTATGAGAATCAGAATAATATAGTAAATGAAACTAAGATACTTTCTAGAATTCAATATGAGAAATGAATAAATCATTTTATGACTTATGAGGAGCAATGTTGGCATCTTCTTGCAGTTTGTCCAATAAGAAAGGTTTTTCAATGGAAATGTCTACATACAAAACTTGAAATAGTGAATCTGAGGAATTTGGCACCTTGTTTTTAAAAATGATAAGCCATCTTACAGGGACGAGTTAGTACTTGTGTATAATTTTTTATATACGTCCATGTTTAAATTTTATATATTAATTATAATTTTTTTCTATTCATTTGAGAAGTCAGAATCCAGTATCTTTCATAGTAAAAAATATATTTCAAGCTTCTAGCCAGTTAGATCTGAAATGGGGGGCTGTCTTCCCTTTTTGGTGTAAATATTTTAATTGGGTTAATAAAATTTTGGGTTATCAAACCTGGAGTAAGTGAATGTGCTTTTAATGTCATGCAGTGTGATAAGAATTAGAATGCAGCCAAATATCCCAGAATGTACATGACAGTTCCCAAATATGATCATCTGATCCAAGAGCCAATAAGGCAACTTTGAAAAAAACCAGAGATCTGTTTTTATCACAAAATTAACTACCTTGGTTCTGTCACTTAGAAAGAGTGTCACCAACAAGGATTCAACCAAAGACTGACAGATTGATTCTTGGCATAGCCACACACACACACACACACACACACACACACACACACACACACACACACACACTCCAAGGAAGAAGGTACTATATTTGTTTGGTTCTTTTTTTTTTCTTCTGCATTGTCTTATTTATTTATGTTATGGCTAGTATGTGCATTTGCTCTCACAGGAATTCATTTCATATCAAATCTCTGTGATCATTAAGAATTTTATGTGTGCTGGAGAGATTGCTCAGCAGTTATGGTGCTTGCCTTCAAAGCCTAAGGCCCAAGCTTTATTCCCCCATATCCACATAAAGCCAGATGTAAAAGGTGGGGCAGTTATGGTGCTTGCCTTCAAAGCCTAAGGACCCAAGCTTTATTTCCCAGTATCCACATAAAGCCAGATGTAAAAGGTGGGACATGCAACGGGAGTTCATAAGCAGCTGGAGGCAGTGGTTCCTGCATTCTCTATCTGCTGCTCCTTCTCCTTCTCCTTCTCTTGCTCTTTCTCCCCTTTCTTTTTCGTTCTTTCACTTTCCCTCTCATAAAAAATAAAATGTTTTTTATAAAAAATAATTTTATGTGATGGGATCCGGAGTTACCTCAGCAGATAAAGATAATGCCTGTAAAGCATTTCAGCTTTGGTTTCATTCTATATTTAGCATGTAAAGCTTGACACAAAGTGGGCCATGTGTCTAGCATTCATTTTCAATAGTGAGATACGATTTTATGTGCTTACATACAAAAGCACAGACACGTACAAACTCATGAATAAATAAGTTTTTAAAAAGTACTATAAGTGACTCTAAACCAATATATGACTTCTTTTGTTTTTTCATTGTCTGCACTCCCTTTATAACTTAAAACTGCTATGCATCATTGAGACAAATCAGAATCTTAGAAAGAATGTCATAGACTAAAGAAAATCAGACAAAAAATTGAGCTAATTACAAGCAATAATTCTCAATTGTAGTATACTTTTTTGATCATGGTAGTATCATTGCCATAAAAAATTAGAAGAAATCTATTTTGACAAGGTTTTCACAGTGGTATCTAAGATTCTGTACTTGGTAAAATGCTGAAAACAAACAACAACAACAACAACAACAACAAAAAGAAAACTTTTTCTGAAACTTTTCAAATTTGTCTAGGATAAGATCAATTTTTTTGTGTGTGTTTTTCTGAGGTAGGGTCTCGCTCTAGTCCAGGCTGACCTGGAATTCACTCTGTAGTCTCAGGGTGGCCTTGAACTCATGGCAATCCTCCTACATCTGCCTCCCAAGTTCTGGGATTAAAGGCGTGGGCCACCACGCCTGGCTAGGATAAGATCAATTTTTGCACAGGGAATTTGAAATATTCCTGTCATTTCACACAAATGTATACTGTATCTTTAGCCAGTGTATTACTTCTAAAAATGTGAAATCTGGATAAAATATTCAATGAATAATTTAATTTATATTCATTTTATTTACAAAGCAACATAACAGAATAATATTTTATAATGAGTCTCATTTTTGGAGTTCCTTACTGACTTTCTCCTGATTTGTGAAAGCTAGAAAAGTTGACCATTTGTGTGAAGAGCTTGATAGAAAGCTTGTATATTGGTCTGGCTAACTTCATTCGAAGAATATGAAAACATGATAGAAAGGGAGCAAAGAGAACTCTAGTGTTTTCAAGAAAAAGTTAGAATAATTCATACAGTTGTGATGTCAATAGAAAGATGAGTGTTACTTTTAAGAATGTCAACCAAACTCTGGGTTACATTGTTTAGTGGGCCAACAATGAGTTGTTATCTCCAATTCCTCATTGCCCCCCTCCCCATCCCCCGTCAGCTGGATATCCTCCTCCGTGGGCCTTCTGGATCAGTCTTTGTGGTAGGGGACCATGGATAGCCCACTCTTCAGCCTGGTCTTCCTGGCCCAAGTGTGTTGTTACTGATGGGTGCCAAGTCTTTGATATTCTCCCCCACCGCGGCTCTGCCGCTCAGTTCCCTGAGTCGTGTTGGGTGAGTATTAAGGATGCTTTAATGTTGTGAGCTTAGGGTTTTTTGTGTTGAGAATCACTGGTTTCTGTCTCACTGGCTTATCCTGAGTTGATTGAATGGCTGTGGCTGTGGGTCCCTTGTTTATCTGGTCATTCTCTGCGGGGTTCCATATGGATCTTCACCGTTTTCACAATTTCTTACAGGAGAAAATACCCAAAATAACCAAATGACAGTCGAAAATCCACAAACTGAGTCAATATTTAGAAGTACATTTATATTAGAAGAAAATGGGACTGAAGCATTGAAGGAAGCTTTTGGTTCACCCAAAAGACATTCAAGATCTAGAATCCTGAACCCTTATGTGCCAAGAGATAGGGACAGACACGAAAGTAAGACACTTCTGAGTTCATTAAATGAAAAATTACAAAAATATCAGTTCATCAATAGAGACTTTTTAAATATCTTAAGGTAAAGAGTTTGAAATATTTTACAGAGGACAGCATCATGAGATTTAGAAAGCATATGTGATTACAAAATAGAGGTCGAAGTTCTGCATCGTCTATCACAGGAAATGTTTTTGTTTGTTTTTTTTTTTTTTAGTAGAACATTCTTTAGAGAAAGCAGGAGTAATGATTCTGTGGGAAGAAGTTGTATTTTTTACTTATATATTATTGTTGTTGTTATTTTTTATTATTTTTTACTTTTTCTATGTGGGGTCCCACTTTAGCCCAGGCAGACCTGGAATTTAATATTTAATCTTAGGGTGTTCTTGGATTCATGGCTGTCCTCCTACCTCTGCCTCCTGATGGATGGGATTAAAGGTTTGCGCCAAAATGCCCAGCACTTTTTATTTTTTTTTTATTTTTTGGATATGAAAGGCATTGTTAATGAAATGAGGTAAAATCGCAGTGTATATTAATATATCTTTATCTTATTCTAGTGATATTCATCATTTTCATAAGTTTTTTTTGCATTCTTTTTTATTCCGTTTAGTAGGCATGCTGCATTCCAAACATCCAAAATATATGTTTTAAGATTCTACTTGGGCAATTGAGTGTTTTATATTCCACTGGATGCTTCTCCTTTGGCAGTGTATTTAAATGATTATTGTCACTCTGCACTTAATGAAGTTTCTTATTACATCAACAGAAAGAAACCTATAATCTACTGAGACTCACCTAGGTTCCATTTTGTGTCTGCCTCTGATAATTTCTTATTTATGAAATAATTGTGTGTTTTCATTACTGAGTGTAAGAGTTGTGAAGTTACATTCACCTCTTAGTGAGAGATTTCGCAAATATTGACAAATACCTTACACTCTTGCTATCCAATACAGTCAGTAGGCCCCACCAAGAAAAAAAAAGAAAGCTAATATTGATGAAGCATGCTTTTACTTCATAACTGTTGATTCTCTCCCAGTGTTCAATAAGAATTATTACTACTGTCTGGCAAAGGTCCACTAAGCTAGCTTAGTTCTTGAGCCTACTGGAATAGTTTGTTTCTTCCGCATAACCATACTTATATGTATGATGTTAGCTTTAATCTACTTATTTGGTCAGAGAGGTAATTCATGTCAACTCAAAACTCCTGGTAACATTAAGAATACTTCAAATTATTTTAGACCTAGGTACCGTGTTTCATTTCATTAGTGTCTACAATAGTCTTATAATTTTTTTTAATATATATTTATTGTCCATAATGAGTTACATTATTTAGTGGGCAAACCATGCGTTGTTATCCCGAATT
>PVHP010047532.1:0-12864 GCA_004024765.1 Zapus hudsonius
TTCAGGGCGTTAGGCACCGGATCCCGTACTCTTAGGCTCCCAAGACAAGATGCACTATGGGACCAATTGATAGGGAGGCTACTAAAAATCGAATCCTGGTAATCCAAAATTGTGTATAGTTGTTAACCTACACTGATCTCACTCTCCGATGGAGATTGTGTTTTTATCTTTCAGGATGCAGCAAAAGTGCTGGGGCTCACCTAATCCTACCAACCGACCGTAGGCCGATAGCTGAGATTCTGGCAAGAGAGGGGCCACCACAGTCATACAATGGAGGATCCAAATGGAACCCCACAGAGAATGTCGGGATGAACAAGGGGCCCACAGCCACAGCCATTAAATCAACACAAGTTAAGCCAGTGAGACAGAAACCAACGATTTCGACACAAAGACCCCCTAAGCTCACAACCTTAAAGCAGCCTTAATACTCATCCACCACGACTCAGGGAACTATGCGGAAGAGGGTGCGGAAAGATTGTAAGAGCCATGGTGGGGGAGATTATACAGAGGCATGGCCAGGAGAACCTGGCTGAATACTAGGCTATCCATGGTCCCCTGTCACAAGGACTGATCCAGACAACCCATAGAGGAGGTTATCCAGTGGAGGGGGGAGGGGAGGGCAGTGGGGATTTGGGGATAACAACTCATTGTTTGCCCACTAAATGTTGTAACTCATTATGGATAATTAAAAAAAATCACTGAAAAAATGATTTAAAAAAATAAAAAAAAACAGGTAAGAGAAATTTGCCATCATTTCATTAAAATTTCCAGAAAAATAAATGTCTTTGATTGTTAAAATACAACCTAGAAGAATTGGAAGGGACTAATACTCACTTCTGGTATTGGTCTTGGAATCAAGAGGATCCACTGACAAGTAAAACATTGCCTCTCTTCACAGTTCCTCTCTGGCTACTACTGTATCCCATTCATTTCTGCCCAGATGACAGCATGGCTACTAGTGTTTGCCTTGCCACTTTTAATTTTACAAATAATTTGCAGCAATCCCTTTGGAAAAGAAAGTAAAACCAAGTGTCTGGCAAGGAAAACACAAACAAAACTTCATTAGTCTAGATAGACATGTGCCATCATCAGCTTTGACAGAAGCCTTAGAGAAGAAGCCAAAATGATTTCACTTCCATTCTTAAGACAAACAGACAGACAGAAAAAGAGAGAGAAAATTATAATGCATAGAGGGGAGGTTTCCTCAAATTAAGGATGCAGTAAAAAAATAGATTGGAAATGTGTTTGAACACAATTGATTTCCAGTGGGTTTATGGCCCAGATGAAGTAAACATGAAGAACTGCAGGTAAACGAAACTGCAAATGTCATTTAGCCCAGAAGGATGCTGCACCAGAACAGGACATGGAGAGAATCAGTAATCATATTTTCTTTCAGCCTGTGGTTAACAAATTAGATAGAAACACAGGGTTCTCTAGGTATAATGGTTTGCTAAAAATAACCTTCTTTCCTCCTTATGTAACCCAGAGGCAATTTCATTCAGTTCCTAAATTTAGAGTCTTCAGCAAAGGCCAGTCTGGTGGGGAAGTGGCTGGTGGTTCCAGTTACCAGAATGTCTCATAGTGCTCAACTAATAAAAATTAAATTTATCTCTATCTGGAATAACATATGAAGAGATCCAGGTATGAGAAGCATTTTAAGAGCCCAAAATCAGATAAAGCAGCTTCTTTATTGCAATCAGGGAAAGAGAGAATGAAAGGGGGCCATTTAGACTCAAATTATCTTATAATAGGAAAAAATGATATTATGTTTATTTGGTAATCTTTTGAAGAGGAATTGGGAATGCATCAACAAAGCCATAGCAGACTGTTCATGTGTGTGAGTCAGAAACTGAACATGGGGTTTTGGTTTAATTTCTGAATCAGAAACTGGATTTATTGAATACAAAGTTTTCCAGTAAACAAATGCCTTACTTCTCTGACCCATTCTGCTGTCTATCTCCTATAACATTTCTAACAGCATGTTTATGACAGAACCATACACATAGCACAAGTGTTACTCCCTCAGAATTTCCTAGGATGATTAAATAATAAAATTCTCTATGTTTCTGGTTTCTAATCACAAATTATTGCTGATGCTGGTAATATTTATTTCTATCCAGCATTCATACTAGCAAAAAATTGTCCAAGCATTTTTCCCTGCTTCTACAACACCTGAAAATGATAAGTGCTATTGTGACTAAAGAACTGAAAATACCAGAAAATAAAACTCATTTGGAGCCCACTTTTGCCTCACTTTTGTCACTGTCTAGGAGTTGGAAGTGATTTCTTGTTTAACCTCAGAATTCCTGCATCACCATCTGTAAACCATGCCTTTTATATAAAATTCTACAGCTCTGAACACATAATCTTGACTAAAACAAAGAAACTAAAAGTAGAACTAGGAACATGAGAGCAAGTATGATTTTTTTTCTTTTGCTCCATTAACAAAGTCAGAAATCATTGCCCAAGAAAAACTCCCCAAAATCTCTGGACCCAACAGCAAATGGGGCCCTAAAATTCAATCAGAAAGTCTATCACAACCATCTTCTATTTTCAGGTGAGTCTGTAAACATAATAAAGAACATTGGGCTGGGTGTTTAATTCCAGCACTCCAGAGCCTGAGGTAAAGGATCACTATGAGTTCAAGGCCAGCCTGGGGCTATAGAATGAGTTCCAGCTTAGCCTGGGCTAAAGTAAGACCCTACCTCAAAAACAAAATTTCTGCCAATGTTAGCCTATTCTAGTGCACAGTATTCTGTCAGCATGGTAGCCACTCACTTAATGAGCCATTCTTGGAGGTCTTAGAGAGCATTGAAAAAGGAAAGCTTGAAAGGGAAAGAAATGTAATAGAGAGTCAACTGCTAAAGTGCTGGAAAAATGGCTCTAAATTAAGAGCGATATGTGAGGAAATTGTGGGGGGAAACACCACAAAAGAAATATTTCACAATTTTCTGTTGTTTCCTTACCTATCTAGATAATGAAACTGCAGAAAAATAGTTATGGAATTATAGGGAAGACCTAGGTGACCAAAATAGATGGTGTCAAGTACGTGCCTAAAACATATATGCTTTATTCATAGGAGAATTTGTAACTGTACCTACTATTACCACACTTATAGTTATTTGGTTGCAACATCAAGGAGAAACAAAAACCAAGACTAAAGGTTATAGGTTTCAAGTGTTGTAGGAGATGTGGGTAATTGGCAGAAACAGTTGCACTGAGTGGGGTACACACATAACCTTTAGAAAGGAAACTCAAGTAGTACTCTGAAGATAATTACAAAAATGGCAGGCGATTTAGGAGATCAAAGCACCTTGAGTCCATCAGTACAACTTGAAAACTGAGCACAACCACTGTTATTCATGGTAATCCTCAATCATCCAAAACCACTCAGATCATATTGAGCATTCATAAATAAAGGAATCAAAGAGGAAGAAATATATTTCTAAGGATTTCCATTAAATAATTAAAATAAGCAAAATGTTGACATGCATTCAATTTTTCTCTAAATGGAAAATTTATTTAGCCAGACCAAATCATTTCCTTATAATGCAAGCCCACCTCTTTATTGATGATTTTCCTGAAGAGCCCTTGCCATGCACCATACTAAAAGTTAGAAACAATGTCATGCAAATGAAGACATTTTGAGAAAATACAAAAAGGGTTTAGGATTTGTTTTCTAGGTCACAAATGATGAGACAGGAGTGGGAAGAGCATTTATAGTTGGAGCATTAGCATTTTAGACACAAAAATCTCTGTAGTGATGATAACATTATTTAAGCTTTGAAATCCGAATCAAAAAACTTATCAGTATGAAGAGATGCTATTTCAGAATCTCTGAAATTGAAATCCCTGGACCTCTTTGCTTATGATTTATTGAGTTTGCAGCATCAACATGTAGGTTTTTAAGGGATGTTTAAAAGTCTCTGGAAGAGAGTAATCTTCCACAAAATCCAGTTGCACTTGTGATTCAATGCAATGGAATCCCACATGGGGTGCCTGCTGTTATACAAGCATCTTTAAAGGTAGGTGAGTGATGACTTATCCAGGAGCTTGTGTAGGTGTTGAATCTGTCTGAACAAATCTTCCTTAACACTTCAAGCTGTCCATGATGCACAGCAATGTGGTACTTGCTCTGAGCCACCGGGAACAGGAAGCTCAGCAAACACACACACATACACACACACACACACACACACACACACACACACACACACACACACACACACAAACACACACACATTTATCTGAGTCCACAACAAAGAGGTTCTTTGTTTTCTCCTAGAGATAAAGAACACTGATTCAATCACTAAGCCTAGGCAGAGACAGAACTTATGATCCATCTAATTGCCTTTGTGTAGAAATCCAATAAGGGATGGAAGAATCCCCTTTATGATCAGTAACACATGTGTTTCTCTCTTTCTTCCTCAGACATCTATATTTCTGTACATATGCATACCACAGCTTCCCTCACAATTATACTGAGCAATGAGTTGGAATAAAGCAATGGAAAATCCCCTTACAGAAATCCCTATTGTCAAACAACATCTCTTACTGAGTCATTTGCTCCTCTAAACTGCCTAGAAAATGGCCTCTTCTAGTGAACTAAATGGCATCTCAAGTTGCTTGAGAAAATCTAATGCACTTCCTTCTACCAGGCAATCTGTTTTCTTTTCATATATAGCATTAGGTCTATTGCCCTTAATTCTACATCCACACAGGCTATTACCAAGGAAACAGTATCCCCAGATCACACACTGGTCAAACCAAAATTTTCATCCATCTTTGTAAGTCAAATTGGTGGCTAACATAATCAAATATACCAAAATTGACTTTCAAAATAGTTACACAAGGAAATTTGAAAAAATAGCTACAACCTCAGTGGTCAAAAGGAAGGTTGGTATATGCAGTTAGGTGTTTACTTGGCTGTCAAAGTAAAGGAAGTCTCCATAGATCAGCTTTATCCACCCTTCCAACTCATGCAGCACCCAAGAGGGTGTTAGTAGTTGATGGGGGAGGGCTGGTTATTTCTATTCTCTAGAGGAAAATTCAAAATGTATGATATTGTTGTTGTGTTGGTTCAGAATCTCCTAGAAGAAGTCTTTAAGTCAAGAATTTGCATGCAAATGTTTTATTAGGTATGTTATCTATGGTAGCATTCTAAGGGGAGAGGAGAAAAGAAGATAAGGAAAACATGCTGCTACTGCATGCATTAATGAGCTATTTATTGCTATGGACAACTGATGCATCATGCCACTGGAATCCACTAAAAACAGCATAGACCACATCTCAGAATTGTCTACCTGATGGCAAGAAAACTGAGGCATTTATCTGCCTATTTCTATCTCCTGCAGCTTGAGGATTACTCCCCTGCATTAACTCTGAAGCATTTGTAGCCTGTCCAGCAGAGAGAAACAAAACCATGATGGCAGCTACTGGAACCATGTGAAGTGACCTAGACAGCTTTCACTGCAGGACTAAAGGCCACTGAAAGCATAACAAAATTCCCAAACATCTTCAAAAGCTGATCAGTTAAATATGCAGGAGTGTCAAATACATAGCTAAACAAACTTGATTTGAAATAGGAGCAAAAAAAGTACAGGTTTTAATCAGAATCAGTCCTAATTATATTGACATTTTGGGCGGGGGGGTTCACACAGCATGTTAGGCAAGACATTAACCTGGATAGCTTTGTAATTCTCAAATTTCAGGCTGCAGCACCAAGAAATTGAATCAACATCTGAGAGTGTCACCCATGCAAAGGAAATGTTTTTAAACCTCCCCAGATGATTTTACGTTTGCATGTATGGAAATAAAAGGATGTAAACATCATTAGTGTGGGCTATAATTTGAGATAGGAGACCATGAGAGGGGAACAAGAATGACAAGAAGGGGAAAGGATAAAGGAGACATATATTATCAATGCAGAAAGGGGGCTATGTGGCAGTGGTGGGGGGGGACAAAAAGGGAAGGGAGATGGGGAAATTGGGGGAAAGGAAAAAGTTGTTTGAAGACAGCATGAGACATAAAAAGCATTCTTTATATGCTAATCAAAATAAATTCATTTTTTTTAATTCCCCAGATGACTAAGGAGCAACAAAATATGAGATGTCCTGACCCTGATCTTCGAAGGCCATTTAAGAACATTCCTTTTTACTCTGAAACAAGAAGCTATGGAAGGTTTTTAACAGAGAAGGGGCATGATTTGTACTTTCTAAAACTCACTCTAGATGCTGTACATGGAATCAACTAGAGAGGAGAGAAGTGACACAGCAAAACTGGTTAGGAGGCAAAACACTGTCATTGATTTTCTGTAGCCCCAGCACCAAGCACATTTGCAGCCATAAAATTCATATCCCAAAGACATTCCCTCTGCCTGATCTATGAACCTCCAGATCTATGAATGGTTTATCACCAGAGTTCCTTCAGAGAGCTGCCACAAAAATGCCACATGTCTAGTGAAATTCAAGTTATGGATTAAAAATGGGAAATTAATTATCAGTTGTGCCTGGTACACATACACTAAATATTATTTGATTCAACTCAAGTAGACTTTCTTTAAGTTAATTAGTTTTTATTTTAACTGGACCCTGCCTTTCTTTTTCTGTTTCTGGCAGTTTCAGCTCCAAGACTTACTAAGGGGAAGTTTGTTTTCACTATCAAATATACAAATAAAGCACTGTCTCCCTGTATTCTCTATTGACTGCATCCTATGTCATTTATTCCCAAAGCTCTGATGCTCAGCAAGCATGATAGCTATCTTCTCCACTAGAATGTGAGCATCATCAGGAGTGTGGGGATTCAATTATATTCGCTGTGGTGTCTGCAGAACTGGAGAAGCATATAGTACTCAGACAATTGCCATGGAAGGAAGAAAGCAGGCATGGGTGAGAGTAAGGAATAACTACTCTGAGCACAATAAGAGAATGATTAATTAGGCTATGCTGTTATACACCTTTTAGTCCCCATTCTCTGGGACTAAAGGGAAGGAGGAAGCAGGCATGGGTGAGAGTGAGGAATAACTATTATAGGAACAATAAGAGAATGATTAACCAGGGTGTGTTGTTATACACCTTTTAGTCCCAGTTCTCTGATGACGGAAGTAGGATTGCAGGGAATCTGAGGCTAGACTAGGACTACAAAGTGAGTTCCGGGTCAGCTTAGGTTAGAGTGAGACCCTACTTGTTAAAAAAAAAGTAAGAAATAATACTACACATTTTGCTAGAAGAGTTTGGAAAGTTTAGAAAGCTCAATTATAAGTTTCCCCACCCTCAGGGCATAGGAAGAGATTATGTCCTAAAACTGTGATAGGAAGACCATTCATGGGAACATTGTGAAAGGTCACCATTGAGGAGGAACTGGAGTAAGGTACCTTTTTACCAACAGTCATGGGCAGAAGCCCATAGAGGGAACAAGGAGACACCATTCTGTATGCCCTGGCAAAACTCACATCTGATCCAGTCTCATCCATGAAGGCTAGCAGTGACACTCCCCAGCAGGAACTTCTTGCTTTTTCCTAAACTCAGCTTCTCTGAATCAGCCACATGAGCCCACCAACCAATCAGGTCTTGGGCCCTGATTAGGCAAAGCAATCAGATCTCTCCTTATGCACTTAAATCTGATAACAAGACTCACCCACGTTAGATATCTGATCTGTATAAAGGAGGTTGACCACATGGGACCCTCCTCTCCCTTTGCTCTTTGAGCTGGTTTGAACATGCATGCAAGTCTGCCTCTCTCCTTCCCAGTCTAGTAATTTCCCTGCTTGCCTTCTACCTGTGTCTCTCTTTGGGGTGGATTCTCACTTTGGTTACATATATGATTTTTCTTTGATCTCTGAGTCTTTCACTGTGTCTTAATTCTCTGTGGCCTTTTATGAGAAGGGAACTTTTGGTTCCTATGCCTTGCTTTCCACCTGTGGGTGTGTGTGCTTTCTTCACAGAGTCCCTTTACTCCCAGAGAAATCCGTGATGGAGATTCCCTCTGTGTCCCCTCCCCCTTTGCAGCTGGGCAAGGAGGAGAATTCTCCTCTGGCTTGAGTCTTTCAGCTAGCCTCCTCCCTGGATCTTTACTTCTACTACAAAAAACCTCATAATTTATTTTTTTTCTAAATAAACTTAGTAATTCATTAATTACCCTTCAAGTCTGTTTTATTAATTTTTTGTTAAAATGGGACAAGGACCCAAAAGTTGGGGTTTATAGCTCTGGGGGGAACCCTCCTGAACCCCAAAATCTTGCAACAATATTGGAGTGGAACTGGGAGCATAAATAAAGCGGGGAACAAGCATGGTGTGTAAGAAGGTTCACATAAGTGAACTTGCAATCATCTCCAAGAGGGGGGGGTCAGCAGCTCGGATGACAAGATACACATGAAGGTAGTTTGGCCATGGGGACAAATGATCATAAACTCAAAAAATTGATTCCTGATTTCAGATAACCTAAGATTAAGACTGCGTTAGAAAGCTAGAGGATCTTGGGGAGTTTCTAGACTTAATTCTGAAAAATGGGCTAAAAACTGAATCTTGGTGCAGAATGTTCTAGAGTCACTTTATTGTGTTTAGAGGGTAGAGCTTGAGAGTATGACTCATTGGGAAGGGAGAAGTGTTATCAGTGCACTTACTTAATTGCCCAGCTTCTGAGGCAATACTGCCAAGTTTACATCTGAATCCTGACAGTTTATATTTGTGTAATCATAGGCAAGTTATATAATATTTCTGTGCCTCAGTTCTTTAATATAAAAAATACAGTTAATAACTACATACCACATAAATTTTGCTATGGTGATGAAGTAAGTTCATGTGTATAGTGTACTTAGACTAGTTCCTTATAGGTAGTTTGTGTCAGCTAGTTTTGTAGTTATCTTTGCATTGTTGGCAGAAAGCACACAACCAACCACAAGTAGCTTGCGGGATGGAAGAGTTTATTTTGGCTTAGAGACTCTAGCCCCATAATGGCAGGAGGAAACATGACATGAGCAGAGGCTGGACATCACCTCCTGGTCAACAACAGGTAAACAATAGAAGCAATAGGTTGTACCAAACACTGGCAAAAGAAAGCTGACTATAATACCCATATGCCCACCCCCACCAACACACCTCCTACAGTAAGTATCCAATTCTCAAATTTCCCTCAGCTGGGGACCTAGCATTCAGAACACATGAGTATATAGCATACACCTAATTCATGTCACCACATTTTACCCAGGCCCCATAAATTTATAAAATGATGCATGATGTAAAATGCAATGTATTCAGTCCAACTTTAAAAGTCCCATTAGATTTTATCAATCCCAATGATGTCCAAACATTCCCATATTTCAATATCTCTTAACTGAGGCATAATACAAAAAAAAGAACTAAAACAATAGCAAAGAATAAACATTCACACTGCAAAAGATCACATTGGGCATAGCAACAGAAGATTGAATCAAATCAAGATCTAAAACAATCAGGGCAAACATAAAATCCTGTAGCTTCAAGCCCAAAACTTCCAACCATTCACAATGTTTGCCCAACTCCACCCCTCCAACTGGCTGCACACAGCCTCCATCCCAAGCCACCAGCTCTGTTTGATAGCCATCCCATAGTCCTGACATCTTCACTGGGTCTTCACTGCAACCCAAGCTTCAACCTCCTGTCTCTATCTAGTGACTCCATTCAGGGACTCCAAATACACTGCCTCACATTGCCCATGGCCATTTCAAAAAAAAAAGAAAGAAAAGAAAAAGAAACAAAAAAAACACTGTTGCAATTCCAATGACACTCTCTTTACTGCATTTGTTATACTCTGTAGTACCAGGCAGGCCACCAATTTGTTAATCCAGGGAGGAACAAATCAGATTTTGAAGTGCATGACAGTCAGTCAGCATTCAAGCCCCTTACTTTGAGAATAATCCAAGTTTTTCCTATTGTCCCAATGCAGATCAGCTGGCCAAATCTCAATAGTTGTAATCTCTCTAAACAAATAGCAGCTGAATCAAGCTGTTGTTTTTAGCCCAAAGTTTCACTTCTTTCTGTGCCATACCCTTCTGCTCACACTTGTCCACTTCTATACAATGAATCCTTGCACAAGTTCTCATGAAACAGGCAGGCAGAACGCAGCAAGCCTCTCACACAAACTGTTTCTAGACCAGTCCCAGCAAAGTTCTTTCTCACCCTCATAAACCGAACCTCACAGTCCATAGTTCTTACTATATTCAGGTCTTTCAACTCGGACCAGAATGGTCCATCAAGCTCTGCATAGAGCACTGCAAGACATCTCTTAGACCAAGGTTTCGAATCCTTCCACATTCTTCCCACAAATCAGTTCCAAAAGACCACATTCCACAGAATCAGGTTTCTAACAGAAACAATGTCACTCAACTGTTATCAATTTTACTGATGTAATCAGCTTCATGTTGCTAGAAGATAGCACCTCACCAAAAGCAGCTTGTGGGAGGAAAGGATTTATTTTGACTTATAGACACGAGGGGAAGATCCATGATAGCAGGTGAAAACGTGGCATGAGCAGAGGCTGGACATCACCTCCTGGCCAACAACAGCAGCAGGAAAGTGTGTCAAACAATGACAAGAGAAAGCTGGCTATAAACCTGCCCCAAAACTGCAGAAGGCTCCAATTTGAAAATTGCCACCCGCTGGGGACCTAGAATTCAAAATATATCAGTTTATGGGAAACATGTTTGTGAAACTATCACAGCTAGTATAATTATAGGTAGGAATTTTTAAAATAAAAATGACTATTAATACACTAGAACCATGTGATGGCTTGACCCAGGTGTACCCCACAAAGGAATGTGTTCTGAATGATCACAGCTGATGGCAGTTTGGGTACTGGAACCTTGTTAGAGTTGTTTTGGGGTGTGCTTATGTGGGTTATAGCCAAATTCTCCTTGTCAGTGTTTGGCACACTCTTCTGTTGCTGTTGTCCATCAGATATTGGCCAGAAGGTGATGTCCACATTTTTGTTCATGCCATCTTTTTAATTCTGCCATCATGGAGTTCCCCCTTCAGACTGTAAGTCAAAATAAACCCATTCCTCTCATCAGCCACTTTTGGTTGGGTTCTTTCTGTGCAGCAATGAGAGAATGTTGACTACAATAGTTTTGGTACTGAGAGTGGAGTCTATTGTATCTGCTAGAACCTTGATTCTGTGGCTTTTGGCCTTTGTAACAGATTTGCAGGGGAATATGGGCGGATTTAAAACCTTGGCCTAAGAGAAGCCTTGCAGTGCTGTAAGTACAGTTTGATGGATTATTCTGCTCAGAGTTGAAAGACCTGAATGCAGTAAGAACTATGAACTGTGAGGTTTGCCTTTTTAAGGTGAAAAAGAACTTTGCCAGAAATGGTTTGTGTGAGAGGCTTGCGGCATTTGGCCTGCCTGTGGCCTGAGAACTTGTGCAGGGTTGCATTATGTAAAAATGGACTGGTGTTAATAGATGGAGATGGCCCAGAAAGAAAAAAATCTTTGGGCTGAAACTGCTACCCATTCAGCTGCAATTGTTTGAGAGATGACAACCATTGAGATTGGGCCAGATGATCTGCATTGGGACAGGAGGAAGAATTTGAATTAAGGGGCCTGAATACTGAAGATTACCTGCTGTTCAAAATTGGCTTTGTTCCCTCCTGGATTAACAAATTGGTAGTCCACCTGGTACTACGAAGTATAACAAATGCAGGAAGAGAGGGTCATTGGATTTGCAACATGGTTTCGTTTTGTAAAATGCCCATGAGCAGTGTGAAGCAGGTGTGTTGGATTGCCTCCATGTAGATCTGATGGAGCAATGAGGATGAACTGTGGGTTGCAGTGAAGACCCAGTGAAATTTCAAGACTCTGTTTTGGGTTCCAAGGAGAACAGCTGGCACCAAATGAGGCTTTCTCAGACTGTAAGTAGACTATTTGGAGGGGTGAATTCTGAACTCCAAGAGACCTGTCACTGGCCATTATCAGAGTTGGGGTTAGAGTTTGATGTTTACCCTATTTGCTTTAAATCTTGTATTGGTTCAATCTGTCTTTGCTATGGCCAATGCTATCTTTTGCATTGTGAATGTTCTGTGTCATTAAGGTTTTTTCTTTGTTTTGTTTTTTGGTTTTTTTTTAATATTTATTGTCCATAATGAGTTACATTATTTAGTGGGCAAACCATGCGTTGTTATCCCGACTTCCCCAATTCCCCTCCCCATCCCTGATCAGTTGTATATCCTCCTTTGTGGGCTATCTATATTAGTCCTTGTGGCAAGAGATTCTGTATATCTTAGTACTCATCCCAGTCTTCCTGGCCCAAGTGAGGTGTTACTGATGGGTGCTATGCCTCTGGACCGTCTCCCCCACCACAGCTCTCACAATCGTTCCACCCCCTCTTCCGCTCAGTTCCCTGAGTCGTGGTGGGTGAGTAATAAGGCTGCTTTAATGTTGCGAGCTCAGAGGTCCTTGTGTCGAAAATCCTTGGTTTCTGTCTCAATGGCCTATGCTGTGTTGATTGAATGACTGTGGTTATAGGTCCCTTGTTCATCATTCATTGTCTGCTGAGTTCCCTATGGATCCTCCCTGATATGACTGGGGTGGCTCCTCTCTTGTCAGGATCTCATCCATCGGCCTACGGTTGGTTGGTAAGATTAGATGGGCCACAGCTCTCTCGTTGTATCCTGAAAAACACAAACACATTTGGCTTATCCTGAGTTGGTTGAATGGCTGTGGGTATGGGTCCCTTGTTCATTCCGTCCTTCTCTGCAGGGTTCCATATGGATCCTCCACAATATGACTGTGGTGGCTCATCTCTTGCCATGGTCTCATCTTTTGGCCTGCTATCGGGTGGTAGGGTTATATGGGCCACAGCTCATTCGCTATATCCTGAAAAATACAAATACA
>PVHP010047533.1:0-12858 GCA_004024765.1 Zapus hudsonius
TGTATTTGAATCCTGCCAAATGTTCTCATAATTTGCATGCTGAAGTGTATGTGTATAATGCTGTGGGTGGGTGGGCATAGGTTCCAGTTATTTTTGGTATCCTGAAGAACTAACTCAATGTCCCTAGCAAACATGCAATTAATAAATATAGAGCCAGCAGAGGGAGCACTTGGTAAACCCTACCTGTAGGAAGTCTTCCCTTTGCAGGCAGCATTTGTGACAGCCCCATCCAATGACTGCTGCTATCAGAAGGGCTCATTTGTCTCCCACTCAGAACTTTTTTTGATACTGCTAGAAGTTTCTGAGAAGTTCAAGCACTATGCTCATTCATGACTGAATTATGTATGCTTTTTAAAAAAATTGATTTCTCTCTTCAGTCATTATGTTATGAAAAATTAGCTTTTCTAGATACACCCTGAAATTACAGGAAACACTATATAAAGAAGACATCATTACATTCCTCCATCTTGAAATAATATTTTAGCATTAAGCCATCTGCTACTTTAAGTAATTTTCTACTGTGGTTGTTTTATTTTAAATAGCTTCAGGGTTAGTCTCCATGCTTGCTTATACACAGGAATTAACTAAAGGCCATTTACAGAAGAGTATTAACTATAGATCACTTATTTACAATTAAATCTTGCAGCTCTATAGAAAACTATACAAGCAGTTTGATCATATTTATTGGGCAGCGAAAAGTCCATGATACAAAATCCTAGCCAGTTAAGACAGTGACAATCAGTTATACCTACATCATCTACATCACAGACCGAGAACCATAACCACAGGTTGCACTCTGCCTGGGCACGCAGGCTGCCAGCTTCTTGCCTACCACGTGCTCTTCTAGCAACTCATACATGAGGCCTGTTATAAATTGATCACATACAAGGAAAGAACACTTGGGTGAATGAACTTACTTAATTGCCAATTAGCCAATTCAGTTTCCTAGTTCTTTTTGACAAGGCATTTGGTTTGGGAAAGTCTAGTACCTTCTGAGAGGCATGAAGGGGATAAAACAGGGTCTAGATAGTCTAGAAAAATCTCTTCCATCCATGAGCTCAACTTGGAGACAAAACTCACTGCTCTGGAAGATGATGAATCCATTGATTAATGGTTTTCCCAAGAAATATGTTGTAAATGTACTTGAAATATTATTAAAATATTAGTACTATTCTTAGTGGTTTTTACAAATAATTAAACTGGTCTTGTTTTCATTTTTCAATTCAATTTTCCCCTAATCTTCCTACATGTTGTAGAATATTTCAAATATGGCCTGAAGACCATTGCAGAAGATGGATTTAAAAAAAAGTTACTATAGCTGCTTCTTTCATTATGTACCCCCACCTACCAAGAGACCTCATGTGAATTGCTTAAGCCTTTAAATTCCAAGATTTATATATAATATAATATATATATATATATATATATATATATATATATATATATATATATATCCTGACGTTTTTACACAGCCACAGCTTGTGATGGAAGATTTTTGTTGACTGGATCTTCTGGATCTTTCCAGGCTACCACATATCCAAAGCCAGACAAAACAGGTGCTATTTGCCAGTGGGTCATCCGGTAAGATGCCATCATCTATGTCCTGTCTTCACTTTGAAAATCTTCTGGTTTAATGTCTTATCTCTTTCTACAGTGTTTTTCCAGCAATAGTTGGTCTCAGTAGCTATGGAGCAAAGCCCTGCCAGCTGACACACTGTTCCCCTTTCATCCTATTTGATGAAAAGCTGCGTTTAATAAAAAAGGACCATTTTATTGGGCCCTGTATCGTTTCAGTTTTGTTTGAAATGTTACTACAAAACATATTCTGGATGTTATGATGAAATTTAACTAACTTACTCAAATAAATAATCTTCAATTTTCTTTTCTTCTTAAAACCAGTTCCAATAGTAGCTCACAAACCCTCACTGCTGAGCTGGTTGGCTTCTCTGAGTTCTATCTCAGAAAGCAAAACTCATACTATGCATAGTGATATAGAGATTCAATGAAATAGCTAACAAAATACCAGTGGTATTTTATAGAATAGAATAAAGAAAATATAGCTAAAGCTCATATGGAGCCACAGAGGAACCAGAGTAGCCAAAATGATTTGGAGAAAGAAGAGGAAACCGGAGAACTCACATTCTGTGACTTCAGAAAAAGTTGTGAAGCTACAACAAACATAAGTGCACCACACAGATATAACAGAAATTAAAAACTAACACTGGCAAAAGACAGAGCGGAAATAAACCCTACATACATTGTTAAATATTAAACACGAAGGAAAACACACTAGAAAAAGGATAATTTATCCTAAAAATCGTGAAGAAAATATGAAATCCACTAAATGAAGCAAAACCCTTATCTTAAAATGGGCATGCACATTTACCCAGAATGGAATAAAGCCTTAAATATTAAGCTTAATGCAGAAACCTGTAAGAAAACACAAGAAAAAATATTTGCATTTCATCTGCCAATAATTCTTGGATAAGAAAAAATAACAAGCAATGGGAACAAACAGAGATGAGCAGGATGACATAAACATTAAGACCGTCTGCACATTATGGCTAGAAATAAGACAAGCTGCCAAAAAAGAAAAAAAATTTTGTTAGGCATACATCTGCTGATGATTAAATACATAAAATAAATAAGAAAGTCCTATAACACTAAAGAAAATAATAACCTGGTTAAAATAAACAAAGAACTTTAACATAATTAATTCAAAGTTATAGAAATTGATGAAAGTAAGAGGCTCAATATTCCAAATAGTGAAACAAAGGCAAATCACAATCACAAGGAGCTCATTCCTGTTAGGATGATTGCTACAAAAAATAGTAATAACAAGTGCTGCTTACTTCATTGCTTTATCTAACAGCAGCATTTTTTGTAAAGAAAAGGAGGTCTATTGTGAAAATATTGAAAAGTTCAAAGTGTCAGTGTAAGCATGCTTCGGATTTTGACCACTCTCCAAAAAAGAACAAAAAAGAAATAAAGAAAGAAACAAGCAAAAAAAAACAAAACAAAACAACAACAAAAAAGTTTTGCTTTCTGAGTTAGAACTCAGAGACGCCAACCTACTCAGCAATGAGGGTTTGTGAGCAACAGCTGTAAGCAAGTGAAAAATGAATTCATTGGGATCTTTGTGCTTTAATAATAGAAAAGTAAAATAACGCTTCTGTTTTGCAAACACTTTAGTTTCTTCACAAAATATGTTATAGAATCATAGCTCTAATTATTTATCAAGAATAACTAAATTTAAGATCTCAGAGAAAACTGTACTGCATTTTATATTTCAAGATTATTCACAATAGCCAGAAAGTGAAAGAAATTGAATTTGCATCTGTCTATGAAGAGGTGAAGAGAATTTATGTGAACTATAATTATATTGTGTGATATTATTTAGCCATATAAAAAGAAAGAATTCCTATATGTGGGAGAACAGGCACCAATTGAAAACCATTATTATAAGTCAACGGAGGCAGTCACTCATAGTAAATCTTACCTAATTTCCATTACAGGAAGTAGTTCAGGTGGTTCAATTATTAAGAAATGAAGTAATACCTTGGTTACCAGGAGCTGGAGGAACAGAACAAGGGAGAACTTTCATGTCACAGATACAGAGTTTTAGCTTTACTAAATGAACAGGTCCTAAAGAGCTGCTACCCAGTATGATGATAGTGGTTAACAGCATTGCATTACACACTAATGGTTTGCTAAGGTGATGAAGCTCATAGTGCATGTTTTATGTCATAGGGGAAAATATGATTGTGATTCTAGAGTGCACTAAGAATTGTGACGACTGGTCAGACTGAAATATGTCCTTTTTTGCTTTTAATTTAGTGTAAACCAAGGACTTTCCATTGAACTGAGCTTGAAATCTTTCAATGCATTTTATATGGATGTTTTGGATATTTATGAAGGTGTTGGATCAAGCAAAATCTTAAGAGGTAAGTTGAAACAGACATGCCGTTGATAATGGAATGAAAACCTGTGGGTAGTTTTTGAAGTGCTTTCCCTTTGATTTTGAACATGACATGAACTTCAGTTGTAAGTTATTGAAAGTCAGAGTAAGTATAGTCGTATGTCTGTGAAAATCTAGACCAAGCTTTACATTTACATCCAATTTGACTTCAATATTTCATAGATCTTAAACTCAAAGGATCTCTTATCTTATTTTCAATTTGCCCTTCAATATCCTGCAGAACTAATAATAATAGTGTGGGTGAGTGTTGTACTTGAGAGGGATACTCAGGAAAGAGGAGTTGCAAATTCTATTGCTACTACATGGTCTTAATCATTAGCCCATAGAAAACGACAGAAGCTGAGAAAATGGAAGGGTACACTTAGTGGCTCCCATCTGCCTAGAACACTGTGTTCCAGTTGGCCAAAATTGAAAATAGAAAAAACTTTCCAGGAGGAAGTTCAATGAAGCTAATGAAGGCAATGTAAGATGGAGTGCAGGGTAAAGCTGCTTTTGTTATACTTTGGAGAAATGGTCAAATATCTTATTTGCAATATAAGCTTGAACATGACTCCTGATGTTCAAGTTTAGTGATTTCTGCATCTAAATTTTATGTGCCATGAAGAAAAATATGAATCTAATTAGTTAAATGGTCTTGGCACATTTAATAACTCAAAAACTTCACATATCCTATCAGTTTTTAATTTTGCTGGATGCTATAGATCTTACATTGAACCCACAGTTATACAGCCTTTCTTATTCTTATGTACAACAAACCTAAATTTATATACATATATAATATAGAGAATAATATAACATTAACATATTAATATTATAATAAATATGTATTTTATATTTGTTGTTTAAACATATAATATTCTATATAATAATATATAATTATATGTAATATATATATATATATATATATATATTAGAGAGGAGTAAAATGAGACCCATGTAACAAACAACCTTGGAGTTAGAGGCAGAGGTATCTGCCTTCAATCTAAAGCAATTATTTATTCAGTCATAAGTGCCAAAGTACAAATGTAGTCATGAGTATATTTGAAATATATGAATTAATGTTTTCACATTTGGTTAAATAAATAAATTCATAATCTGTTCCTATAGTCATTAACTATAGCTACTTAAATAATGTCCAACATAAAAATTTGAAAAGGAGGACACTAGTTCATTTAAATGTGTCCAAAAGCTTATGTAACGTTTAGACATTTTGGCCATATTTATCAATTTCAATGTGTAAAGAGGTGTCGCAAGTGGTTTGTCAATTCAGTAAACACTCGTATAATTTAAATTTTCCAAATGATGCAATCTAATTCATGAAAGTTACCTGCTTGTTAATAGGTATTTTTACACTCATGTTCCTTTACTTTGCAAATATGTCTGTCTAAACACCATTTTCACATATTTATACTATAAGCAATTCATCAGCAAATATTGGCAAAATTAGGTAAGGTGATGTGGATACTGGGAAAAAAGTAGTCTATAGAGGTGTATTTAAATTGCAACCAGTGGTCAAACCATATAGTTCTATTAAATGCTTGTTATATGCTTGATGAGGGTAGATAATATAAATAAATCCCAGAAGCATTCACCAGCCACTTTTATAAAGAGTTATGATGTAAATCCTTTCTAGCTGGTAAAAAGTATTACAGAAAGATGAAATTTATTTAAACAAAGGCAGTGTAAAGTAAATTAGGGTCTTCAAACATGTTGGAGATTGAAAAGATGCATCGTAGTTTCCAGGAGAGTTAGGTCAAAATGTCCTGCTTCAAGTTGTAGTTATGAAGACGTAATCTTACATTCAATGATGCTAAATATTGTCAATATTGGGTATTAAAGGTAGAGACTAGAAGGAGTGGTATGCCTTAATATGTTTTGTTGAGACAAATCTGTATTTGTTTTGAGGGGCTAGGGATTAATTGTAGAGCATTGCATGTGGGAGGTCCAGTGTTATACCACTGAGCAATATCCCCAGCCATTTGTCTATGTTCTAATTTAAGTCAGACAAAGTTGCCTACACTGGCCATGAACTTAACTGTAGTCCAAGCAGGTCTTGAACTTGCAATCCTGCTTCAGCAAGCATAGCTGCACCACATGGCACTGACAGAAATGTTTATAGAAGGTCTGGAAAGAAGCCTAAATAGCCTGAGAGCACACTTAACCTGAATTCTAAAACCAAGTACCGCATGATGTTACTTTATCTAAAGAACTTGGCCAATATTCCATTCACACAGGACAGGACTACTGACTCCATTCCCAACACTGTGGCTTAACACCATGTGTATCCATGCTAAACTTTGCAGAGGTATGACCAAGATTCCTAATCTTCCTTTTTTAGTATTTTATTTATTCATTTTCAATCAGAGAGAGGGAGGGAGGGAAGAAGGGAGAGGAGAGAGAGAGAGAGAGAGAGAGAGAGAGAGAGAGAGAGAGAGAGAACACCAGGGCCACCACCTTGTGGGGTCTGGCATATGTGGGTACTGGGGAATCGAACCATGGGCCTTTGGCACTCCAAATTTTCCTTGAGTCCTTCCTGAGTTGTCATTTTATCCTACAGTAAAAATAAGCATATTGTGGATATTTAGTTAAGTAATACATTTGCAAATATTTTTCATGCTCAAACATTTTATATTCTTTATGATTTTATGGATACACTTTGGTGTATACACAAGTATTCACCACTGACCTTTGTTAATAGTGGTAATCTTCTTGGATAAGCTTTATAAGGACTGACTTTTAAAAAATGTACCATTTTAAGAACTCTTAGACATTTCCTCATTGTGCTCCATGGAAAAATTGACAGTTCTTTTCTAAGTATTTCCATAGCATTTTTATGATAGCAAATAAGTACACAGTTAATTGTTCTGTAGTTCTATAGCTCAAATGTCTGAATTTTCTAATAAGGCATCTAGCTGTGGTATGTCATCATACTTCACCCCGTGCTACACTGAGTGGGCACTCATGACAATGAATTGAATTTCTTAGGAATCCTCTATAAAGTAGAATTAATGCTAAAATGGCAGCAATTTTCATTATACGAGTTAAAAAAAAGTAAGTCCCTTTGAGCTACATCTATTGACTTCTCTGTAGGAATCTTTGTCCCCTTTCTAAAGTGCTTCTATTTCCTTCTCTTTCAACCAAACATTCACCAGCGTCAGTGCTAGAAGAAGGTATATAATGACATCATCCTTGTTCAATGTCACTTCTCTACAGGCTTATATATCCACATCCAAGAAATTATTGCCTTTTGACAGACGATGCAGGATTTTCTTAAGGAATTACTGCCAAAAATCAAAAATGATTATAACAACTGTGACGTTATATTAGGAAAATATGGTCTTGAAAATTTATAAAGTGTTTTTTTTTGTTTTAAGAAAATCCTATATGTTTACTTGTGGAAAAATTTAATTACTCTGTTTACACATATCATAATACTTAAATATTGACTAAATTCACCCATGTTCTTGCATGATGATAGAGGCACTTAAAGCACTATTTCAGAAACTCTGCTAATCAGGCCTTAGAATCTAATTGGTGAAAAAGTGAAATAATTGATAGCATCTATGGGCATTTACCCTTCACCACTCACCTTTCTATCTGAGTATTACTTACTTAGTTCTTACATGCAAGGCATCAAAACGGAGTAAATTGAGGCAATCATCCAGTCTGACATAGAACCTAGGCTAACCTGAACTAAACTGAACACTGACTCTTGAGCCACGCTCTTAAACACTTCCATCATCGATATACCAGGAACCAGCTGTTCCTTGGACCAACGGTTCAGACACTTTTTTGGTCAAGGAGACTTGAAGTCTGATGAAATTTTTCTGAGATCTCCACACACACATTCAAGCCTTGGTTCAGAGAGGGGTAAGCATCTTGGAAGCATGTTAATGACCTTAAGACCTTGACTCAGGAACTACCTGAGCCAGTGCACTTAACGTTTGAAAGCATGGAGATGTAACACAGCTATCACAGACACCATTGAGCCAACCTCATTCTAATTCAATCATGAAGGAAATTGAATGGTGTGGAAAAGAACGCAAGATAATGTTCTGTTGAAATCATCACTCATTTGTCACATTTTACCGAGTTTGGACACAAATATGTGTTAATATTTCAGTATTTCTCTTTGAATTGCTCAACAAGTAGCCGTGTTTTGGCTCCCATCCCATGGATAGTTCATATTGTCCAAATAAAATACTAAGCTATTATCACATATATATCAGGGGTTTACTCACTTAAAACAAAAGATTCTTCCCCATATATCTACTTTTGATTTTCTGAAAAGTGGCATTGCACCCTGTGATAATATACATGATGAACCAAAACATTGTACAAACAAATGTCATACAATGACAATTTATTAACTTTGAGAACTTTTTGTATACTTGAGAATCAAATATGGAAATTAGATCACCCAGTATTGGATTAATATTAAATGCTATAGAAATAATTTTTAAGTCAAGTGGGGAGGTCCTACAGTTATATAGATATTTCGGGGATTTAGATCCTAAGGTCACATTCTACTTCAAAGACCCTGCTTTAATTCCTACTAGTATGACATGGGGCCCAACAGAAAGGCAAAAAGTGTCTTTGTAACTGCTTAACTTTTGAATTTTTATAGAAGCTTTTTCAATGCAAAAATGTTGAAAATAAAAATTAAAAGAATGCAACTTTAGTGTACTTATACCATAATTAAAATTCATTTTCTTTTATAGCTTCTATTTGGGAAACTGATCCTGGAACTGTTAGAATTTTTTCCAACGAAGTTACTGCCACATTTCACGTACAGTCTAATGAAAATTATTTTGTTGGCTTTCGTGCAACATACAGTACCTTTAATAGCAGTGAGCTCAACAGTGAGTACCATTGTTTCTTCTGCCTTTGGCTCATCAGTTTTCTTAGAATTTCAAAAGAATGTAAAAGTAGCAGAACCTAAATAATTTTATTATGCAAGTTCTTTACTATGTTTCATGTGCATATCGCTTTACATGATGGTTTGAGAGAATGACGTCATAGAAAGTAGCACATATTTCTCACAGGAATCAACTAACACATGTGAGAAAAATTATAACTCAACAATAATTAAATGAATGTTTCTATGAGACAAATATTAGAAACAAAAGTCATTAGCATTAAAGTACTTCAGAGACTATTCAACGTGAAATGAATTTAGTTGTAAAGAGAAAGGAAACTCTGGGACAATGTTGGAGTGTATAAAGCCAATGGATGTAAGATATAAAAATAGATATAATGAAGCTTATATTGCTGAAGTCCTGATTATTACAAGAAATATTAATTCAACACAGTTGGAAACAAATAATATTTTTATTTTTTATTTTTTTTTTTGATTTCTTGAGGTAGGGTCTAGCTCTGGCCCAGGCTGACCTGGAATTCACTATGTAGTCTCAGGGTGGACTTGAACTCACAGAGATCCCCCTACCTCTGTCTCCCAAGTGCTGGGATTAAAGGCGTGCGCCACCACGCCTGGCTTCAAACAATATGTTTAAATAAACATAGTTAAGACAATGAGTTTTATGCGTGTCAAGCAGGTATAAACTAAATCAAGGTAAATAATAATGTTCAATGTACTCTGACATCAAGGAACATATAGTGTATTAAATTTGAGAGTATTTTCTTTAATTCACAGACTTTGAGAAAATTAACTGCAACTTTGAGGATGGCTTTTGTTTCTGGGTACAGGACCTCAACGATGATAATGAATGGGAAAGGATCCAAGGAAAATCCTTTCCTCCCTTCACTGGCCCAGATTTTGATCACACGTTTGAAAATATTTCAGGTATGATTTACCTATGATTTGACATTTTATGTGAGTTAAAATGATTCCTTTTGGTATTCAGCATCATCAAATGGAAGAATCTTTTCACATTTTTCTTATCTATTGTGAACTAATAAATGCATTTAAATAAAAATTATAAAGTATGCAAAAATCACAAGATATTTAAAAAGTAATAAAAGAACATTAGCAATAAGAAAACAAGGTTGTCACACTATCTTTGCTATTTCCTAGTGACTAAGTAGATTTCTGTAAGATAATTAACTTTTTCAGCATTGGTCTGTTTTCCTTTAAATTCATTTTCTGATTATTCATTGCTAGGACTCAGTAATAATATATGTTTTTGTATATTAATCTGACATCTGGAAACCTTTGTCAAGCATGTTTGTTACCCTAGTTTTTTTTAAATTCTTTAAAATTTTCAGTACACAAAATCATACCTTAAGCAGAGATAGGTTGACCTGTGGCAAGCCATGTAGAAGAAAGATTTTAGCATGTCACCTTCTTCAAAGAAAGAACTGTGAGTAATGAATACCTTTTTGCATAAGAGTGATATGTTTAAATCAGATTCTAGGTAGAAACACTAACATTAAAGACAATAATACTTGAATAGGAAAGTCAAAACTTAAGTAGTTATATAGGTGATAAAGAATTGTCATGGAAAGATCACTCCAAAGATTTGAAAGCCTATATACATAATACCAAATACAATCAATGAACAAAGCTTACAAACGTGCAAGGGATGCAGATTTTAAAATCTAATAAAAAGAGTTGAGTGAAAATCTGTATCTATATGTAATTGTCTTAGGAAAAGAACCTATCATATAATTTCTTCAAATATTTGAGAGCTCCTTTGGTGGTGATGTGCAGTTTGCATGCAGGAGTTTCCACAAAGAGCTCCTGAGTGGAGAAGGTTCTAGACACTGAGGAGGAAGACAACATATGCAGATTCCCACAAAGCCAGACACACATCCAAGTTGAAATCTCCCTTTCAAATTGCATTTGCAGACTTGTCATTTTTCCTTTAACCATAGTAGTCTTTATACCAATATGAGCCAGTCTACTTTTTAATCTTTGATATTAAATCAATAGGAAAAGCTTATTTTTGAGTATCAGAATGAATGTCTACACCTCAATAAGACATTTCTAAATAACTCTGTGAGTGAAAGACTATAACATAAAAATTCATTTTATTAATGATTAATTCCATTACAAAGATCAATATTTTTCAATTTTAGAACATGAAATGTATTTGGTTGATTTACTATAAACTATGATTGACATCTAATTAAACAACATTAATGAGTTAACTTTTTAGAATACACGAGTATGTAAATAATTCTGACTATAGACAGAGGAACCTGTGGAACATTATAAAAACATACAAATTCAATATTTTCAAACTATTTTGCTAAAAACTAAATGCATTTAATATAATTTTCAAAGTCTCTAAATCTTTTTCCATTTATTATTTTATCCTTTTTTGCTGTCAGCCTTATTCAAGCCCCTCAGTATACATCTGTGTACAAAATAAACCATATTGTCTGTATTCACAGATCACGTAGTCTATGAAAGAAAAATACAGAATAGCAGGATACAGTAAAAGTAATTTTTGGATGAGGAGGCATTCAAAAGTATAAACCTTGGAAGGAGGAAACAAGAGAACAGTGCCGATTAAAATAGGATAATTCGTTTAGATACCAATAAAAGAAATGAAGTGAATCAAATTTTAAGGGATTAAAAGAATTAGGCCTTCACGTTACATAAAACTAGGAAGCAAAGTAAACTAAGATTGAAGGACAGTGTGTGGAGAAGAAGCCACTGGGCCAGCCTGACTAGCGTGGGGAGCCCAGATTGTCATGAATAGACTATGGCTCTGACTTGTGTAAGCCACAGGAGGGTTGGTAGATGCTCTTGAGAAGTAAAGTGTTAAGATTCACAATGACTAGAGATAGAGAATAGTGTGAAAGAGAGTCTGTGGTGAGACCAGTATAAAGCTGTCCACTAACCTGAGCGATTATCTTAGGGCCCAAATCAATGACCAGACGTGGTGAGAAGAGGTAAAATGTATTAAAAACTAATAGTAATGTTACATACAAGTGTGGCTGTATGTATGAGAGTATGTTCTGCAGCAAGGAAATGGGTTATTCAGCAAACTACTTGCCACCGAACCATGAGGATTTGAGTTTGGACCTCACCCAGCATTCAAGAGAATGCCAGGAGGGTGATCCACCTAGAATCCCAGTGCTTGGGAGGCTGAGATGGATCCCCAGGGTAAGCTTTCTAGCTAGACTAGACAATTTGCTGATCTCTGGGTTCAAATGTAGCAATAAATAAGATGGGCAGTAATTGAGGAAGACACCTGAGGTCAATCTCTAGGCTCTTCATGTACATATATGGGTGTGCACAGCTATCAGCACACATAAGCGCGCACATGCATGAACAAATATGTACAGACACCACACACAAATCCTCACTCAGAATTCAATAAAAGTTAATGTGCTCTTGATAAATAGCTGATCCCGTAAGAACGAAAGTTAGTATTTAAATGTATGACATAGAGAATGGGGAGACGGATCAATGGCACACGCTTGCAAAGCTTGTTGATCTGACTTCAATTCACCAGTACCTATGTACAGTCAGATGCACAAAGTCATGTGTGTACATGGAGTTCTTCTGCAGTGGCAAAGGGTCTAGCATTCTCATTCTCTCTCTCTCCCTCTCTCTCTATATATATATATGCATATGTATCAAATAAATTAATTTAAAAAACTAAAAGATGCATATATATTCTCCTGTATAATTAATCGTTGAGGAAGTTGTTTCCCAGAGCCTGATCTCACATGGATAAATTAGTAATCTGCACAGATGACAAATAATATTTAAGTGATAATAGCTCTACATCTATAAGACAACCTTAAACATTCAAATAATATGGTCATTTTTTTCCTACAGTGTGAAAATAAAAAAGGTTTCCACCACACTTAAACAAGGAGAATTAGAGGAAAGTGCAGGAAAGCATTTACATCTATTGACTATGACAGAAATCTTTTATGTAGGTGAAAACTTTGATGTTCAA
>PVHP010047534.1:0-12863 GCA_004024765.1 Zapus hudsonius
TTGTTCTTAAGCTTTTTGGCTATGAATAGATGATACTATACATTTCATGTAATAATTGATCCAAATTGGGATCTCAGTAAATTTCTGGTATTGATCTGAAATGTAATAGCTATTATTATTCTAACAATATTTCACTTCATTTTGTCCTTCTTTGAAGATTTAATACTGTTATCAATACTCAGGAACTATTGAAGAAACTCCCTAGATCACATTCTATTAATACTGAATTCAAAGTTATCTATTTGTGCCTCCTAGTCTGGATTGATAGATAATCATTATCCCCCAAACAAAATTCTACATTTTGTTAATGTGCATGATTTTGTTTTTCCCATGTTAACCTCTTTCCAGGTCATTCCCAATGCCCTCCTAGTTTTTACCGATGGGTCATCCTCTGACCTTGCAGCTTATGTCTATCTCAATAAAACCATCCAATTTATAACCCAAGACAAGTCAGCTCAACTCACTGAACTCCAAGCTGTACTTGCAGTTTTCTCCACTTTTCCAGACAAGCCTTTTAATTTGTTTACTGACAGTGATTATGTAGCTTATTCTATCCCCCGGTTGGAAACTGCAGCACAAATAAAAAAATATGTCTAGCGCAGCCTTGCTATTTAAACAATCTCAGACACTTATTCATAAAAGAAAACACCCTTTTTATATTGGCCACCTACAGGCCCATTCTAACCTGCCTGGGCTTTTGGCTGAAAGAAATTTCAGAGCAGATTTGGCTACGCAACAAATATTTCAGGTAACTGACCAGGGTAAAATTTCTGCTGCCTTAAAGGCTCACCAACTTCACCACCTAAACGCCCAGACTCTAAGGCTAATGTTTCATATCTCCAGAGAACAGGCAAGACAAACTGTAAAACAATGCCCTTCCTGCATCACCTTCTTGCCTGTTCCTCACTTAGGAGTAAACCCCAGAGGCCTTAAGCCAAATGCCCTTTGGCAAATGGATGTAACTCATATTCCCAAATTTGGAAATCTAAAATACGTACATGTGTCTATTGATACTTACAGTGGATTTATTTTTGCTACACCACAATCTGGTGAAGCAGGAAAATATGTCATTGCTCATATTCTGGCTACTGTAACAGTGTTGGGAATTCTGAAAAACATCAAAACGGATAATGGCCCAGGATACACTGGGTCTGTATTTACTAAGTTTTGTCAACAACATAACATTAAACACTCTACTGGAATTCCCTACAATCTTCAAGGCCAAGGTATTGTAGAAAGGGCTCATTTATCTCTTAAAAATACTCTCCAGAAAATTAAAAAAGTGGAATGGTATCCTGTTAAAGGCTCCCCTCATAACCTCTTGTCACATTCACTTTTTATTTTAAATTTCCTGACCCTGGATAAAGATGGACACTCTGAAGCAGAACATTTCTGGCATACAGAAACTCGCAAAGATTTTGCTACGGTCCGATGGAAGGATCCTTCAGAGAATACATGGCATGGTCCAGACCCGGTCTTAATATGGGGCCGAGGATCTGTATGTGTGTATTCAAAAGAGCTAGATGCTGCTAGATGGCTCCCAGAACGATTAGTAAAACAAATTGATAATCATAACGCCTCCAGGGAGAAAGAAACTCCCGGAGGAGAATCTTCTCTTCTCCCTTTACAGACATCATGAGAAATCCTGGGTGAACTTTCCTATGGATAACGCGCATCTGCTGCCCCTCATCAAAACAAGGAATTTTCTCTTTCAAACCTGCCAGTGGAAGGTATGACTGCATACCTCACACAGGTGTGACTGTAAGACCCTCCCCCATGCCAAGCTAACTGAGCTGCTCATTACAAAGGCCATGCAAATGCTCAGAATGGGAACTTTTAAGTTCCTAATATTTAGAAGAAACAAAATTGTTTAAGGTTAAAATTTTATTAATTTGATTTCTAGTCAAAATTTTTATACCCTTTTTCTATAAAATCATTTATTCAGGATGAGTTAAGCCTTGTGGACATTATAGCAGAATGAGCATAAGCTCACTGCCCTCTCCCCTATATTCATTGTTACATTCTTCAAGCCTAGTGGCTAGTCACTTAGCATAAGTAACTACCAGAGTTTTGAAGCCCAGTGAGACATAAAATTAATTGCTTTAGCTTGATAAGGAAGTTAAATTGAGGCCGGAGATCACTTGGGGAGGAGCATCTGGGCTTCCCCAGAACCCATTGTAAGGTGTGAGTCCACAGATGCTTGCAATCTACATGCCTAATGGTCATCTCCTTGTAATCAGGAACCAGGTGCAAATTAACCCCCCCTCCTCCTGCTGCAAAGGCTTTGTCTGTTTGTTGCTAAATATTTTTACAACAGGTACTTAGGATCTATTTACAGAACTGAGGCAGAAGAATAACAAAGGTGCCTAATGGACTAATAAAAAAATTTCTCCTTCTGAGTTATTCGAAGACATTTTCCTGATTCTACAATTTTGGATTTTAACTATGATACAGACCTTTTTTCTCCTCAGGTTAACTTGATCAGTTTTTTGAAAAGTCAACCAAGGAAAGATTGATATGTATTCTAAGTATCATCATTCTCAGATGCAGTAAAAATGTTAAATATAGCTGTTTCAGAGATTGTTATGTTTTGCCTATGCTGTCTCAAAATGTATAGCATAAAGTTATTTACAGGACATATTTCTTGTCCATTGATTTTAACCTCTAAAAAGTGCTAATAAATGTTATATGGTTTATTAGTTTTCTTTATCTACATTCTTAAAGCTGCTACTCACAAATAATTGCCTAATTCTTTTGATATTTTCTTCTTCCATTATTAGATAAGGTTAAGTAAAATTGGTATAATTTCTCTGGAATTCTAATAGGTTAAGAGACTAACTCTATTAGACAAAAAAATGTGTTGGATGCCAATTTTCCTATCAAAGCCAGCTATATATACTGGTTCTCAATCTTGGACTAAACAATAACTGAAAAATCAAGATTTTATTGTGCTCAATCTGACTCTGTATACAGATACTAGGACTCTTGGACTTAACAATAGAAAAAGCATACACTTATATGCTCCACTGGCTTTTGACTTTAGGATAGAGCTCTTCCTATTGTCAAATCCCAGAGACAGACATTTCCCAATACTTCCTCATAAACTGGTCTGGCCAACTAGTTTATTGAAGAATGTAAGGGAAATAATACGAGCAGATTTGTGTCCTCTTTGTGATGCTAGAGTCCATGATTTTATCGGTAAACTGAGGCAAAAAAGCATATATAAATATATATATATATGTTTTTTTCTCATCTATTGCTCAATGGTTAGAGACATTTTCTACTATAAATGCTGTATGTTTTCAGCTTATTTATAATAATAAAGAGGGGGAAAGTATACCCCTAGAAAGTGTTTTTCTTATAAGCCTGTTACAACCAGGCTGTTCAATGGTTAGAGATACATTTCAATGGTTATAAAGAGTTTGTAAAGAGTCCAATTACTGATTTCTATACTATATGGTAATTGCTAAAGATATTTGCTTGGTTCTTTATATATATATATATATATATATAAAATTAATTAATTTTGGGTTTTAGCAAGCTTTAAAAATAAAAGTGACCACCACAGGTCAACTTTGAGTACAAAATGATTCTCTTGCCTATGTTTTTTGTTATTCAGAATACAACCTTTCTGCTGCTGTCCTGCTGTCCCAGCTGTCTAGGAATAAGTCAAGAATTTGCAAGAAAGAATTTACACTCCAATCCCCTCTCAGTGGCAGATTGGAATCTTGCTTCTCCTGCCCCCCCCCAACTTAATTATACTTATAATACTTAATTGTCTTATTAACCTTGCTATGGTTAGGAACTTTTCCTTTCCATCAAGTTTTCTCTGTATACAAATAGACACTATAAGATTCAGCTTACCCAGGTCCTTATTCTTAAACTTGAAATGGCTGACAATGAAAATTCACAGTCTACATAAATAAGAATTGCTGCTGGACTGGTTAGCCAGAGACGGGTAAGAGAACCTTGCATTCTAAGCACGACCTGGCCCGACCTAAGACAGGAGCCCCGCCCTTTGTTGCTGGGTCATCCAGAGATGAGTAATGGAGGCCTGAATGCTGAAGGACCAAGTTGACCTAAGACAGAGCAGAGACGATAGGGTCTCTGTATCCAAGACAGGTAATACTTGTTTCCGGGGTTCCAACCTAAGACAGGCACAGTCCCATTTGCCATTTTAAAAAATTATAAGAAAGGGGGACCTGTGGGGAGCTGTTATCGTGCCATAAAATGCGTCAACATTTGTTTTGAAGGTCTCTGTTCTTCCTCTTACTAACCAGTGCTAAGTCCCTATCTTCTCTGCCAAATACTCTCCACCTGCAGGCTTCCTCCTAGAGATCATGACCCCTGCTGTGACCAAGTTACCTAGTAACCATGTTATGCTAATTCCTAGTATCCACCCATGCTCTCCTGTATTTAAAGTGCTGCCTGCTTGGAAGAAAATGAGTTTGATCGAAATTTCGACTTGCTCCACTCTCTTGCGTCTCTTGTCCCTCCCATTCTCACCCCTTCTCCTAGGACCCTCGCTGTGACTGACCCGCAGGCGGGTAGGACAGACAGGTGTTTTCCTAATCACCACCAAGTAACTCTCATCCTTCAGCTTTACTGTTACAAAGTTATTTACTGGGTTTTCTGACAACACCTCTGACTCCTCACCCAGTCTACTAGCAAACTATGTCCAAAGTAAGCTCTTTTCTCAAGTGGTCATAGTTTCCCCATGCTTTGAACTTGTCATGCCTTGTCATTTTTCTACATAGCAAGATTCAAATTCCTAGCCAGATGTGGTGGTACACACCTGAAATCCCAGTAGGATTGCAAGAAGATTCAAAAGGCTGAAGTAGAAAGATTTCAAGTTTGAAGCTAGTCTGGGCTACATAGTCAGATCCTTTCTCAAAAAGAGAAAACCTATAGGCTACTGAATGTTCTGGTTCTTTAAATCTACAGAAGAGTTACTGATTAGAAAGTTGTATGACTCATGTTCCTTTTTCCAGTTATGGTGAAACTGGAGGTAGTCATTAAGATTCCAATGGCATCTTTCATTCGAGATCTAGGAAAGATAGTGAAAGGCAACTGGCCCCTAGAGAACAGGGCAAGGAAACTGCCCCCTGGAGAACAAAGGGAAGCCAATGGAAAATGTAACTTTCACTGAACAAGACAGGGATGTTCAATTTTTTCGAGAAGAACAGTTTTAACCCATTAGTTGGCTTCAGTCTAGATGTTAGCTACATCAAAGCTACTAGGAGACTAATAGTATATTGCTCAGCTGCTCCAATATTAGTAGTATTTTTCATGATCTTTACTTGCATATATTAATTATACAGAATGGTTTTAACACATGTATATAATATGTTTATATCATATTCAACCTCCTCCGTTACCTTCTCTTGTTCCTTTTCCACTCCTGCTGCTTCCCTTCCTATTCCCAACTAACCCTCTTCTACTTTTGTGTCTTCACTTATAAGAGCATGGATGAGGAGTTGTTTATAGGGGTGTGGCACCTGACCACTGACTTTGAAAATCAACTAAAACAAAGTGGAAATTATTACTTATGTGAGAGGGGGGAGCAGTGTGTGTGTGTGTGTGTGTGTGTGTGTGTGTGTTTGCATGTGAATGCATGTGCTCAGGTGTCATGGCACATGCGGAGGTCAGAGGACAACGTTTGGCTGTCATGCTGGTCCTCACCTTACACTGCATTTAAAACAAAGTTTCTCTCTCTTGTTCTCAATGTTGTTCTTTGCTGCTCTCACTGCAAGCTTCTGAGAGTCCAGAAAATTCGCCTTCCATCTCACCATCAGCATGCTGGAATTACAGAACCCCACCATGACTAATAGCTTCATTTTTAACTGAGCCATCATCATCAGCCCCTAAAGGGCTTACTTAGGACATATATGTGCACACACACACATACACACACATACACAGTGATAAATCAGGGAGGTGATATGTTAATTAGCTTGATATAATCATTCCACATTGCATACATATATCAAAGCATCTCATTGCATGCCATAAATGGATACAATTGTGCTCTGTCAATTAAAATAATATTGATTTTTAAAATTCAAAAGAAAATCTAAGAGCATTCTCATTCATTAATAATGTTCTGTGGGATCAAAATTGCAAGTCATTGGCTTTCTTTTGTGTTTCTTGGCACCAGTGTTTCATTTTGTCCTTTGTGACCTGAAAATTATCATCAGTTGCTGTAGGACAAGGAACTGTCTGACCCCCTTTAATGCAACTGTAGATTGTACATCAGTAAGGTCTGTATACAGAGCTCCACCCAGCTAAGCACTTGATGTGCTTATCCCTGAGTTTCTTGAATGACCTTTCTCTACCAACTGACTGTAGCTTGATATAAAATAGAATGTATGATTGGCAAAGTTGCACAAAAGTTAAAGGGTGAGATTTGTTCTCTTTATAGTCTTCCTATTGTTTTTAAGTGTGTATTTCTATTATATTTAGGGGAAAATGTTATTTAAAAATTATTTTAATGCTAATTCTGTTTTAGGCCAACTATATGTTGTTAGTACTTTCAAAACTCTTAACTTGTTGCTTATGGTTTAAAGGAGCTTATCTGTACTTCTCAAACCCCATTTGAATTCCTTTGTTATAGCTAATGCATCTGTGACTTACTGTGTTAACTACCATGCTTACTGTCATGAACACATCTCTGTAACTGAACTATAAAACCCCCTTTGGTGGCCAATGCCTTTTTCTTGGCCCACTAGCATGTTGGTGTATTAATAAACCCTCTCTTTCTCTCTCTCTTTCTCTTTGAGCTGAAAACAAAAACTCTAACTTGTCCCTATTGTAAGAAAAATGCTTATGGCCAGGTGTGGTAGTACACACCTCTAATTTCAGAATTTAGGAGGCAGAGTTGGGAGGATCAGGAGTTCAAGGACAGCATCAGCTCTGTAGTGAGTTTGAGGCCACCCTTGGCTAAATGAGACCCTATCTCAAAAAATTAAGGTTTGGGGAGATGGGTTCAGTGGTTCAAGATGCTTGCTTGCAAAGCCTGACAGCCCAGGTTTGACTCCCAAGGACCCATGTAAAAGCAGATGCACAAAGCGGTTTGTTTGAAGTTTGTTTGCAGCAGGAGGAGTTCCCTCTCTCTTTCTCTTTCTCTCTCTCTCTTTCACCTTCTCCCTCCCTCGCTTTCAAATAAAAATAAGTAAGTAAATAAATATTAAAAGGAGGGATCTGGCAAAGTGGCCAAAGTACTTTCCACTGTAGCTGGAGTACTAGAATTTGGATCTCCAGACTCCAAGTAAAATCTGGAAGCTGTGGCAGTCTTCTGTCATTCTGGCACACTGACAACAAGATGGGGGATAAAGACAGGAGGATTTCCCAGATACAGCATTGAGAAACAAGAACCATAGATCCTGCCTCGAATGAGGAAAAAGGCAAGGACTGACATCTGAAATATGTCCTGTGATCTGCACACATGCACCTGAATTCACACACATATACATGCACACACACCAGAAATTTAAAAAGAAATGTGCATATATTTATCCCTGTGGTAGTTTGAATAATGTCCCCCAACAGAATTTATTATAATTGTGTTTATTAAATTGTGAATTGTCTTCAGCCTTCTGGCTGGAGGAAGTGTCACTTTGGCCTGGCCTCCTTTCTAATTTGGATACAAAATACTAGGGATAGATATGCAAAAGAAAAGCCTGAACCAAGTCTGGCAGTTCTGCATTTTGTAAATTACAGTGTTACAATGTGTTTGCTTGCTTGAGGTGCTGATGTTGGGTTCTGTCTGTCTCTGCTTGGATCTGTGAAAGGGGGCCAACCTTTTTCCTTAACTTCCCCTGGATCTGTGACTTCAATAAATTCTTTCCTCCCCAAAATTGTGCCTGGTTTGGAGATTCACCCCAGTGACATGTGGCTGACTATGACAATCCCCTTAACAAGTCTACCAGGTAGGTCCTAGTACTACCTATTTCTGAAGAAATAAAGACACAAAGATCAAATAATCTACCCAGAGTCATGCTGCTATTAAGGGATGAAGCTAAGATTTGAACCCAGACCCTTTGGTTTCCAAGTTTGTGCCTTTCATTAGAATTTCAGCAGGGATATGAGGGCCTGGTGTAGTCTGGTATGGCTGTACGGACTCTATTGGAGAAGCATCTGGGAGCAAATGATTGGTCTCTTGGACAGTGTAGGCCCTAGGATGAGAATCATATCTTATCTATCTGTGATCCCTTTAGCTTTTGCTGCATAACTGCTCTAAAACTTAGTGACAATGAGCTATGTCACTCTCAATACTATAGGTTGGTAATTTGGAGTGGGACTTCTCTTTGCTGGTCAGCTTAGCTAAGCTGTGTCAGATACTTGCCTACAACTTGCAGGCTGCAAGTCTATCATCACATAGCAGCAGTTTCAGCATCCCAAGAGCCTCAAGAGTAGAAAAGTCTCCAATAAGCAAGAGCCTTAAAAGCTCACTACTTGTATAACATTTACAATTGACCCATTGGCCAAAGTGTATCACATGGATATGGCCAAAATCAGCCTTGAAATGGACCATCCAGAAGTGTGGTAAATGATCTATGACTATGTTAGCTTTCCATTACTGCAACCAAATACCAAAAATAATCAACTTTAAAAAGAGGAAAAAACTGGACTGGAGGAATGACTCACCAGTTAAAATGCTTGCTTGCAAAGCTTGATGACCTGGGTTTGATTCCCCCCACCAAAAAAAGTACCCCCCTAAAAATGAGTATCCCCCCCAAAAAAGCCAGATGTACAAAGTGGGACGTATACCTGGAGTTTGTTTGCAGTGGCAGCAGGCCCTGGTGTGCCAATACACTACCTCCACCCACCCTTTCCTTTCTGTCTCTCTCAAATAATTACATTATTTTTTTTTTAGTTTTTCTAGTTAAGGTCTGACCTGGAATTCACTATGCAGTCTCAGGGTGGCCTCAAACTCAGTGATGCTCCTGCCTCTGCCTCCAGAGTGGTGGGATTAAAGGCATATGCCACCACACCCAGCTAAAATATTCTTTTGTAAGAGGAAAAGTTAATTTGGAGCTCACAGTAGGTTTTGTTGCTTTTGGGTCATGGCAAAGCAACACATCATGGTGAGAGTACCTAGCATAGGAAGCTGCTCACCTCATGGCATCCATGAAGCAAAGGAAGAGAGACAAAGCGGTTGGGTCCACTATCACCTTCAAGGGCATTGCCCCTGTGATATAACTTCCTTCAACTAGATTCCACCACTTTCGTATAGCACCAGATCTAAGAGTCATGAGGGCACTAAGCCATAGGCCTTTGGGGCACACTTACTCAAACCACAAAAGTTATCATTTATGCAATCCACTGATATTCCCAAAACTAAACACAGAGTCCATAGACAGTAGACGTGGAATAGATGTTTACTGCACTCAGTGCTTTTTCCCTTTATGAAAAATCAAGATAAGACCAATAATCTCTTTTTTCTCTGTGGCCCAAGCAAACGGATTCCTCCTCACCCTGGGTGATGGAGCTCATCACACAACAGTCACCTACTAACACATTTTCAGCTCCTTTGGTGGGGTATGTTGTGGGGGGTGTATATTCTTCCTGGAGGTTGCTTCTAACCCAAAGCTCTTAGAATCCCAGTGCATGCTCTTATCACTGGCTCCCAAAGAAACCTCCTCTCCTCTCCCAGTTTCTGCAAGGTTCCTCAGTGACACCCTCTAGTGGCTTCATCAAACTTTAAAACCCTTTTAAGAAACATGCTCAAGGCTTTCTATAATTACATTAGGACAGTCATGTGTGCTTTCAGTCAATGATTTTCAGCAAAGTAATATGTTCCCACAGTTCAAATATGGCAATGCCTTGCAGCATTTTTTGTTATTACACTTGGAGGAAGAGACTGGCATGTAGTGTGTAAAGATCAGGGATGAGCCTTAATATCCCCAATGCACAAGACAGCCCACCCCCCTATGGCAAAGATAACCAGTTCAAAATGGCAAGTGTCCAGCTGGGGATGTAGCTAAGTTGTAGAGCACTTACCTAGCATGCTAGAGACCTTAAGTTCAATCCCCAGCACCACTAAAATGTCAAGTGCCCCTACTGAGAAACCCTGTATTATTTTAAGTGAGACCTCCTCCCAAGGCTGTTTCATAGCTAGATTGCCCCCTCTAGAGAAAGTCCATCTCTAGTCAACAGCCCTAAATTCTCAACATGCCACTTAAATCTCAAGAACAGTTCTAAGGTTAGCCAGACAAGCTAGACTCTAAATGGAAGCTTGGTTACACACTAGATGATCTTATTGTCTCTTCCAATTATCTATGCTCAATCCTGCTGATTCTGAAAGTGGTTTTCCCATGAAGAGAGTGCTTAGTCATTTTTATTGTAAATCAGTTAATAGCCCCAGGAAATAAAAACGGCTCCCAATGGAGAACAGCATTATGGGACTTTTGTGTGACCCATCAGAAACCTTTGATAAAACTCACCTGAGTTGCAATGAATAATTCAGTTTTAGCAAAATGACACTTGTTCCATCGACAAAGGCATTCTTCATGTCAGGAAGAAGACCAAGAGCAGAGAAGAATGTGAAGCTATGCAGACATTGATTGTCATAGCAGCTCTTAGGCAGGAAAGCAACAGGAAATGAAAGCTCTAACTCTCTCACTCTCCTCTTAGGAGGACTTTAGCAATGCTAATTAGAGGAGAGTAGCTGACATTTCCCTAGCATGAAAGATAAACTAAAATTTGCCCGGAAATTTACGTTTGAAATTTGCTCAGAAGACCTCAACAGTAAAGGTGCTTTTTATTAACCCTAGTCTTTATAACTTTCCTTTTCACTTTCTTTTGCTCCTTTCTGCTAGTAGCTGTGAAAACCCTCCTCACTTATTTAGAGTACCTCATTCAAGAGAAATAAGGAGTTTGTGGCTCCTGCTGTTCTTTGCTTTACTCTGAACAGTCTCCAATCCTTGTCCCTCCATTTCCTTCTCCACTCTCTCCCCCCTGTTTTCCTTACCCCTGCCATTAGAACTCAGAGTACCTGGGGGAACAGATGGGAAATGGCAGGACCCTAGGTATAGAAAGCAAATATGGTAAGTATTGGGGGGGGAAGGTGCATCCTAACTTCATATGCTAAAGTCAAGGGTTTCCTGTGGTGCTAGGGAGATGGCTCAGTAGGTAACAGCACTTGCTGCAAAAACTTGAGGACCTAAGCTCAAGCCCCAACAGCCACATAGAAAGCTCAGTGTGGGTATACACGCCTGTAACCTCAGCAGTGAAGAGGGACAGAAATGGGAGAAAACTGGGGTTTGGTAGTCAGCCAGTCTGCCTGAAAATCAGAGTTTCATAAACTGTCCTAGAGCTGGAAAGTTCTATGAAGCCTTCTGGGAAAGAAACATCATTAAGAGTATTATTCAGCAGTGGACCCTGTGAGCTTCAAAATGGGACAGTCATGCAAGATGTGCCCACTGGTGCAATAATGGCACTACTCTAATAGGGTAACCAACTGCTCACTGATTGGATTTCAGGCTCACTTCACAGAAAGTAAATCATGCCTGGTACTGAAAATCTAGTCAAAAGCCTAGGAATTGGAAGGTCATAGGCCCTAGAGGGGGAGCTACCACTGTTGTTTCACTAAACCATTATGCTATGCCCATCAAATTACCCTCTATGTTGATACCCAGAAGTTAGTGTCACTCTCCCCTTTGGTCAGAGAGGCTTCTTTTTGCAGATGGTGATGACTACTGGGCAAATTCAAAACTCTTCAAAATACTGAGAATAAGTGACTATTGAGTGCTTAGCTCTAAAAGAGACATCTTTATAATGTTGTTCAAGGTTCAGGGAGCATTGTGGAAGAAAGGGGAGAGAGAATGTAAGAGCTAGAGGGTAGGAAGAGTACTGTGGGACACTGTCTTGTGGACTTAAAGTTGCCATTGCTTTCATGACTTCACAGTGGCTGTCATTTCTACACAATTTTAGGTCCATCGACATCACCTTACATATAATGGAGGTGAGCAAAAAAATGGGCATCAAAATGGAACAAGGACTAGTTAGAAAGAAGGAGTTCAGTAAAGGGGACAAAAGAAGGTAGTGGGAGAGATTAATAATAAAAATGTATTATGCACATGTATGAAAATTATCAATAAAAAGGTTTCTAATGTTCCAGATTCAGCAAGAGGTCCTGTCTCAAGGAATTAAGATGGAAGAGAGATAGAGGAGGACATGTGACATCCTTCTCTGGCCTCCACACATGTGCTCAGGGCATGTGCATCTGCACACACATGTGCATACATCACACATGCATTCATACCACACATACTACATACACACACCAAAAAATTGGATTTGCTCTCTGTGTCTCTCTGCTTGCATATAAATAGATGAATAAAATATTTTTCCTCTTTCTATTATTGCTTTGGTCTGATTTGAGAGCATTATTAAGAATTGTATACACCTGTGGAAATAACATTAGCAATTATTACTTTGAAATGTATATAGTTTGCAAAGATCTAGTAATGCCACCCCCCTTCAGAGACCTGTCCTGAGCATTTAGTCACCAGTTCTTTTTTAAATTAACATATTTATTGTCAATATCCCATGGTCTGGTACAGCAAGCCCAATGAGGAGGACCCTTAGAGAGTTGTGGACAGTGAGGAAGGAAATAGGAGTACCATCACCAGACTTACTCATACAATAAAATATTTTTTTTTGATGTTGAACAGTAAATAATTGTATTTACATTCATTAAGTTTCATTATGAGGTATGAATGTGCTTCTGTGGGAACAGAGGGAAGAGGCTTCATTTTTATTTATAAAAGAGTAGGTGATAGTTAAACTTGATTTTGAAAGATATGTGTTTCCCCAGCAGAAAAGGTGAGAAAAGGCTGTTTTAGGAAAAGAAAATAATA
>PVHP010047535.1:0-12869 GCA_004024765.1 Zapus hudsonius
GCAGCAGGGCTGGAGAGATGGCTCTGAGGTTAAGGTGCTTGCCTGCAAAGCCTTAATGACTCAGGTTTGATTCCCCAGTGCCCACGTAAAACCAGACGCACAAGGTAGGGCATGTATCTGGCATCATTTGCAGTGGCTAAAAGCCCTGGGTGTGCCCCCCCCCCCGCTCTCTCTTAAATAAATTAATTAAATTAAAAAGACTTAGCAGCAAACTTACCAAGGTGGCACGGAAAAAAATGCTTAATTGAACATTACCAAGAAAGATGGTAAGAAGTAGGTTTCAGCTGAAGTTGACAAAATGTCGAATTTCTACGTTGGTATCATTAGTATTACTCATGGCTTTTTGTTGTTGTTGTTGTTTTTAAACATTTTGGTTAACCAGAACTGTGGGGCCAATCAACTGTGCCACAATGACAGATCCTGAGGTCATCAATCTTTGTTATGGCCTGAAGCTGACATGGGCTCAGGTCACAGGAGAGTAAGAAGCAGAAGAAAAATGTTTCTCTTCCTTTCCCCCAGAGGGAGTTCAGCAATGAGTAATAAAGGGATATAAATTATTTATAATGCTTTCCCGAAGTTTATGCTTCAAGATTTGGGAGAAATAATAGAAGGGAGAGGAGAGACCAACAGAACTCAGAGTGAGCAAGTTTCCTTCAAAAATGTGATGATGCAAAACTCAAGGTGTGGTGGCACGCACCTTGAATCCCAGCACTCCAGAGGCTCAGGTAGGAGGATCGCAGAGAGTTCGAGGCCAGCCTAGAGCTACAGAGTGAGTTCCAGGCCAGCCTGGGCTGGAGTGAGACCCTACCTCAGAAAAACAAGCAAATAAACAGAAAACTCAACTGGACCCAGTGGACCACACACAGGACACCAGGAGTCACATGGGTTCTTCCACACCAGGTGTCTGTCACTCATTCATTGCATGTGTTTGAATTATCATTATGCGCCTGTGATCACCTGGGCCACCCGAGTTTCTTCCAATCATTTACTCTGGACTTTTGTGGAAATGGAGAGAGAGAGGGAGAGAGGGAGAGCTGAGGAATGAGAAAGTACTAACGGAATGAGAATGAGAGAAGGAAGAGAGAGGACAAAATGCTGCCCCTATTGAGCATGGAAAAATTTCCTGTTTTGTTTTATTAGCTATTTATTTATTTATTGGTTTCATTTTTGTGGCATAAGAGACAGATATAAAGACATGGAAGTAGGTGAAAACAGAGGAGTTGTTTATTTTTAACTTTCATTTATTTATTTTAAGCAGATCAAGAGAGGCAGAGAGAGAATGGGCACACCAGAGCCTCCAGCCACTGTGAACTCCAGATGCATGCACCCCCTTGTGCATCTTGCTGTTATGTGGGTTCTGGGCAATTGAACCCAGGCCATCAGGCTTTGCAAGCAAGCTCCTTTAACTGCTAAACCATCTCTCCAGCTCTAGAAGTTGTTTATTAATAAACATGGCCAGGATTTGGGATACAGCTTTCACAGTTTGTACAAAATGCAAGCATAGGATTCCAGTTATTTTGAAAGTTTTCTCTCTTGCCAAATTCAGCCTCCTCAATGTAGATTTCCAAGACCAAACCATGTGCATCCACTACTTATGGAATCTTCCAGAAATGAGAACCCATTCATGATCCAGCCTTGGCTTACCTTCCTGGCTTTATCTCTGCCAACTCTCCTTCAAAACGAAGATGGCAGTCAGTGTGTTCTTGGAATGCTCAGAAGTGAGAGCCTCAGCTCAGTGCACACGAACACACTTCTCAACGCTCTTTCTCGGGCGTTCTGCCGCACTCCCCCCTTCCTGCCTGCACCTGCCTTTCAGACCTCAGCTGAGCTCCTCTGTCCTCAAGATGTCTTCCTCAGTTCTGAACTGAGTCAGGCCTTCCTTCCCCAGCTATCAACAGTGCTATTGGTCGTAGGCAGTGAGAACTACAGAGTGTGCAAGCTACTGTGCACGTGCGTGAATGTGTGCAGGTGTGTATGTGCATGTCTGTATATGTGCATGTGTGTGTGCATGTATGTGTCTCTATTTGTGTGTACGTGTGTATGTGTGTGTGCGTGTGTGTACTTGTGTGCATGTGTGTGCATGTGTGTGTGCCTATGTGTGTGTGTATGTGTGCGTGTATGTGTGTATGTGTGCATGTGTATTTGTGTGTGTGCAGGTTCTCATGCACATGTATGTGGAGGCCCAAGGACAGCCTTGGGTACTGTGTCTCACAAGCTGTACACTTGTTATTTTGGTTTTTGTTTGGGGAGACAAGCTCTCTCACTGGCCTGGAGTTTGCTAACTGAGAAGGCTGGCTGGTCAGTAAAGCCCAGGAATCCATCTGTCTGCCTCGACAGCACTGGGATTCTAGGCACGACCTACCGGGTCTGGCATTTCCTCGTGGATTCAGGGAATCAAATCAGTCCTCGTGTTTGTGAGTCACTTTACCAACTGAGCTACCCCCCCACACGCCCCAGCCCAATGGGCAGGCTTCTCCAAGACGGGTTCTTACTATTTATTGTTCTTGTATTGCCAGCCCCGGCATCCTGTGAAGCACAAAATGCCTGAGAAGTAATGGCTGACTAAATGAAGAAATCCAATACTTGATGCCAAACTCCAAAAGAAGCTAATTCAGTATCGCTTTAGTCTGCTTCCCTCTGCTGTAACAAGAGAAGAAACTGATCCAGAGTTGAGGTTTGGTTTTGCTCACAGTTCTGGAGGCTTCCGTCATGGGTGGTGAGGGGCAGCACTGTGGATGAGAGACTCACTTCCTAGCCATGAAAGAGAGAGACGGAGGCCAATGCCCTCCTGACCCCCCAATGCCCCGAGGACCCACTGCTAGGCTCCCCTTTCTTAAAGATCCTTCTACCTCTCATTGGCTGATGAAAACACAGCAGGTATTGCATCAAGATGACACTGGTCCCCTTGAAAACAGCAATGGAGAACAAACGAGAAGAAAGTTGCTTTAAAAAATACCTTTTGTTTTTTGTTTGCAAGCAGAGAGAGGGAGAGAGAGAGAACGGACACACCAGGTCCTCCAACTGATGCAAACAAACTCCAGATGTGTGCACCACTGTGCATCTGCCTTTACGTGGGGACTGACGAATCACACTCGGGTCATTAGGCTTTGCAAGCAAGTGTGTTTAACTGTCCAGTCCCCGAAATTGAAATTCTTAATAAAATTTTGAAATTTTATTCTTGCATACATATACATACATGCATCTATTTTTGGTGTGTGCTCACATATGCGTGTGCACACGTGTGTGCAAGCACGTAGATGCCAGAGGTTGACGCTGAGTGTCTATTTTGAGTGCTCTCCACCCTATTGACTGAGGCAGGGTCTCTTGGACCCAAAGCTAGCTGAGTCTAATAGGCTAGCTAGCCAGCTTATCCTGGGATTCCCTGACTCCATCCCTGAATGCTGGGATTACAGACAGGCCACCTCACCGTTTACGTAAGTGCTGTGGGTGTGAACTCAGCCCCTCACACTTTTGTAACTAGTGCTTACTGACTGAGCCATCTCCCTGGCTCTAAATTCTGAAATATCCCTTCTAATAATGCATGTATTACCATATTACAAAATTCTGCATATGTTCTAAATAATATGCATAAATTCTGTGTACTGTTTTCTGATTTGGTTTTTTAAACTTTGGTTTTTTAAATTTTATGTTTATAACTATGTCATGTGCATCATTTTAAAAACTATACAGTATTCAATTTTATATGCATAGAATAATATATATAACTTATGTCTTGATGGATATTTAGATTGTTTCTAATTACTAAACAATAGAATAAGAATCTTCAGGGCTGGAGAGATGGCTCAGTGGCTAAAGCACTTGCCTCCAGTGCCTAAGGCCCCGGGTTCAATTCCCCAGGACCCACATACACCAGACCCACAAGATGGCGGCCCTGGTGTGCGCTCTCTCTCTCTCTCTCTCTCTCTCTCTCTCTCTCTCTCTCTCTCTCCTTGAAAATGAATAAATAAAATTTTAAAAAAAGAATCTTCAGGGCTGGGCCTGGGGAGATGGCTCAGCAGTTAAACACATTTGCTTGCAAAGCTTGATGGCCCAGGTTCAATTCATCAGCACCTCCTTAAAGATAGATGCGCAAAGCAGCACATGTATCTGGAGTTTGTTTATAGCAGCAAGAGGCCCTGGCACACTCATACTCACTCTCTGTGCCTGCCTATTTCAACTGGTGTCTATATCTCTTGCATATAAAAGAATAAAATATTCAATTTTAAAGAAGGATTTAAATTTCAGTGTGGAGACACACACTTTTAATCCTGGCACTTGAGAGGCTGAGGTAGGAGGATTTCTGTGAGTTCAAGTCCAGTCTGGAGTGAGTTCCATGTCAGTTTATGCTACAGTGAGATCCTGCCTCATAAAAAACAAACAAAAAAAGAATTTAAATTTCAAATGAATCGTATGCTCTTCCTTAGTTTATCCCATAGACACCGTAATCACAATAATCAAGATTAGAAACTATTTTCATCTTTGGGGAGAGAACACATGGAGAAAAATGAATATGTCACCTGAAAAAGAGAATGTATACTTCAAGAAGGAATTGTATCCATTACACAATGTACTTTGATTCTGTACTAATTTTTACCCAATGTATAAATAAAAAACCCTGGAAACAAAAGCATCAGGGTACCCTCCATTTTCTACAGGAAATATATAAACACAGGCTTCTGGGACCCCACCAGGGCCCTGGCTAAGGTACAACAGGTACTGGAAAAGGACCCATCAAGGTTGAAATGATACTTTTATTCTGACTTCCTGACAATAATTGATTTTTCTCCTCTGACTCCTCATCCATAGCTCGGTATAAACTCCATTTTTGTGACCTCTCACCTCTTCCCAGCACATGCCACTGTTTGGAACCCGATTGTGCCTGTTGGCTGTTCAAATGCTTTTTGAAGGCACGTGTCCCCCCCCCATAACTATTGTTCCCAACATCAACTCCCACAAATCTGTGATGGATGTATTTCCCAATTCTGTCCCCCAGAGAGAGCAGAAAGACAGACACTTAATTTATTCAGAAGAAAATTCTAGCAGCCCTACTGGGTTTCTCTTGACATTTCAAAACCCAGTGATAAAGCTTTGGACAGCCTTAAAAGAAACCAGTTACAGTGACCTTCCAGATCCTTCAGAATGCAAAGCGGAATCCATCCAGAAGTACTAGTGCTGTTGACCTTGGGGATGTTCATAGTAGAACAAATCCACATACAAACGCTGGGACAGTTCTTGAATATTCTAAGGTGATGAATTACAGGTATTCACATAACCCAACATCGCCCTTGAAGGCATTTTTATGAGACTGGCAAACCTTTCCTTCAGCACAGAGGAAATCTAGGCTAAAAGGGAAAATCAGAACTTTATGAACTATTAAAAAAATAAAGCCATGGCGTTAGGGAGTTATGGATTAAGTTCCGACCCATTAATTCTTTTATTTCCTGACTTAGAGCCAGCTGAAGCATGTGGGCCTGAGGGAGTGACAGCCACATTCAGGTACAGAAAAGACAGGAGAGAAGCAGCAGGCAGGGTGACGGTGGTCATTTATACAGAGACCTGGAATCCAATAATCTCACCTCCTCCAGGTAATGATCACCTCCCAGTTTCTTCTGGGAGTTCTCTTAAGTGATATCCTGTTTGGGCAGACATGCTAATTGTTTTCTTGATTCTTCCAGCTAATAGAAATCCCAAGTCAATGTTGGAGGTTTTCTGGAGGTACTGCTAGCTGCAATCTAGTCAGAAGTACCTCTGAGGGGGAACTTGCCAGACAGGAAAAGAGAGAGGAAGGATGCAGGTTAGGGACAAGTTCTGAATGCTCCCTGTGAGGACCACCAACAGGTGGAGGGGTTATATTGTTGACTCTTTGCTGACTAGGGATGGTTCACAATTTCCATAGGAAGTTTATTTCTAAGCATGCAAGGCCTCTGAGCAGGATAAATAAAAGATTACAAGAGAAAGAAACACAGTGATTTCTGGTTGTTTAAAAGGCAACCCAACAAGCCTTTACCAAGCAAAAGGAAAAGGTCGGATCAATGAAAGGGCCTCTCCTTTAGAAAGAGACGTGTTTTCAATTTAACACAAATAAATCCTGGAGTTGAGCCTTCTCCGGACCAAAGAAACATCGAACCATGCAAGTGAACTGGCCTTGCCAGGAATTTAAAAACTCTCCATTTCACATTCTCCAAAGATATCAAAACACACAGTCAGCTTTACCCGTCCAGTGCCCTCCCTCAGCACTCTGCCTGAAATACCCAAACAAGCCCTCAAACATAGAGATGTACCCATAGGTGGAATCTTACCTAAAAAGTGCCTTTTTGGAGAACTCATCTTAAATTGCAATGTTCACAGAGGCAAATCCCACGAATAGGCGGAGAGTGGCTTGAAAAACCCTGTGAGCTACAAAGACTCTTTGATAATAAAATGGAGCTCTGGAGACCAAAGACTCGACTTGTACTTGAAGATATTTTGGTCAAACTCACCATACCTTCCTCTGTCTTTTCCCGGGGTCTTTCAACAATACTAGAGGAGCTGCAGTTGGAAACAGTCTCTAGCTTCCTTCTGGCAGACATATGATGGTATTCTTTTTTAAAAAAAAAAATCTTTATTTATTTATTTGCAAGGAGAGAGAGAGGAGAGATGTGCCAGGGCCTCTTGCCCCTGCAAATGAATTTCAGATGCAGGAGCCATTTTGTACATTTGGCTTTATGTGGGTACTGGGGAATTGAACCTGGGCTGTCAGGCTTTGCAAGCAAGCAACTTGAACCACTGAGCCATCTCTCCATTCCACAGTGACATTCTTTTTCTGTCTTACATTCTCTGACAACCTGAGGCTTTGTCGCTGTGTTGCAGCTATTGCAAGCATTTAGACCTCTTGTCCACAGAGATGCGTAGCTTCCACTGAGGAATCCAAACACCTAACAGCTTCCCATGGCTGGGTCCTTGGTGGGTCACAACAGCCCCTCTACTCTCTTCCCCCTTTCTCCTTCCCCTCAAGAAAGCATTTAAGAAAGAGTCTTGACCTGAAATCTGCTTCTCTTTTGAGAAAAGAAGCAAATCATCTGTCTCCTTGAGCAATTTCAATATTATGAGAGAGAAAAAAAAAAAAAACCTGATGGGATTAAACATCGACCGGATTCTCCTGCCCAAAATGACCTTCTCTGAGCACTTCTGCTGCTCAATCAATCCTCCCGATAACTCAGGGCTCTTCCCGTCTACACTTGGCAAATCCTCCAATCTCCTCTCTCTGGATTCCCCCAGAGCTCTCAAACTCCAGGGATTCCCAGGAGCCAGGTTATTTGCCTGATACCTGCCAATTTCCAGGTGAAATAGACAGACACTGCCTGAGTCAGGGCAACGGTGAGCCTTGCCGAAAGGGGGCAGCAGTGAGTCAGCTCCACACAGGGAATCCCAGCCCATGGTTAGGGAGTCTCCCCATGTGTTCAAAGAAGCCAAATTCTGTGTCTTGTGCAAAATATCACCATTTTAAATCAAGTAAGATGGTAAAAATAATTACTAGTTTTCAACTTCGGTTCTCCCACTGAACTTAATTAGCATCAGCTAATCCTCTCATGAGAGGTGTGGTGTCTCACATCAGCTGGATCAGGGCTGGTCAGGGCAGCGTGAACATGTCCCTGTTTTCTAACTAGAATAACAAAGCTGAGTGAGGTGCACACGCCTGGACTCCCAGCATTAGATGGAGAGGCCAGAGGATCAGCTGTTCAAGTTCAATCTTGACTACATTGTATATCTGAGGGCAGCCTGAGATATAAGAAACGCTGTCCAAAAAATAAATAAATAAAGCAGGGCTTTCTGTTTGGCTTATTTCAAGTTCTAAGTAATGGAGGCCTCTGATATTTATATTTAGAATAGAAGGACATTGGTTGAACAAGAAACACTAAGCCTCCTGCCAGAGCAGGGGTAGATCCTTTCTTCACTTAGTTCCTATAAAGACTGCCAAGAAGCTCAATGGTTAAAGTGCTTGCTTGCAAAAGATGGACCTGGGTTTGATTCTCCAGCACCTATGTAAAGACAGGTGCACAAAGGGGCGCAGGCATTGGGAGTTTGTTTGCAACAGCAACAGAAGACACTGGCGCACCCATTCTCTCACCTCCCCTCTCCCTGTCAAATAAATAATAGATAAATGTCTTTAGAACCTTCTGTAAAAAAAAAAAAGAATGTCAAGTATACAGGTTTGAACGGAACTGATGGAAATTATTAAAGTTTAATTTTTATTTTATTTACTTGCAAGCAGAGAAAGATAGAGAGAACAGAGGCAGAGAGAATGGGTGCACCAGGACCTCCAGCCACTGCAAACAAACTCCAGATGCATGTGCCACTTTGTGTATCTGCCTTTACATGGATACTGGGGAATCGAACTCAGGTCCTCAGGGAAGCACCTTAACTGCTAAGCCATCTCTCCAGCCCCTGATTGAATTTTTTAAGGAGCAAAGCTCAAGACAACCATGGCATTCATTAGACATTTGATATTTCCAAATTAAACATACGTCACCAAATCAAGTTCCAAGCTGCCAGCAAAGCGTTACTATTATTTGACCAAATCTCAGCCAAAGCTAGCTGTTCCTAAACATCCCTACTTTGTAATCTTTCTGGTCCCAATTCATGTAAAAGAATAGACAAGGTAAAATAAGAATAGAGAGCATGCCCGATGGAAGGAATGCTTTCCAAACATTTTAGTTAACTGAAAAAGAAAAAGAAAAAAATAAGATAAAACCTGAATTCATCTTGTCTCTCTACAGCGTAGAGACAGCACACTGTGGGTTGGGTCTCTTTTATTAAAAGCACATCCAACCTTTCTGCCTTATAAACTTACTTAGCTTGCCCTGTGTAAAGAAAGAGAACTCTATAAGGTTTCAGTGCCTTTTTTTTCCAATTCAAATTGTCCCTTAGAGGTTCAAAGCACTCGTAAAGTGCTTCGCTGTATGGAAGTGCTGTCCACATTTGTCTGGCAAATACAATGCCAACTGCAAACACCTAATGGGTCTGTCATTTGTCAACACAGCCCGGCTTCAGGCTGCTTCCACTGAGACTGGATTCAAGTTCATGGAGGGAAGCATGAACACAGCAGCTTCCAGGAAGATGCCAAGTAACCAGAACGTGAATATCATATCCAGAGCAAAACAAAGCTGAATGAGGCCGCAGCTAGGAAGAAAATAGAGTTTCCAGCATATTTGGAAGGGAAAGCGAGAAACACAGAGCTCTGAGCTATCACCTGAAAGTCCCAGTGACTCTTAGAATTGGGTGACGTTATCTTATTTAAAAATTTTATTTTATTTACTTATTTGCAAGGAGAGCAGTAGGAGGAGAGAGAGAGAGAGCAAGAAAGAGAGAGAAAGAGGTGTGACAGGGCTTCCACCCACTCACTGTAAACAAACTCCATATGTTTGCACCACTTTGTGCATCTAGCTTTATTTGGGTACTGGGGAATCGAACTCTGGGAATTAGGCATTATTTCAGGCAAACACCTTAACCACTGAGCCATCTCTCCAGCCCAACATTATCTTATTTTATAGACAAGAAAAAGATGAGTCAGAAAGGCTGAGTGCTTTATCATTACCCAGTTTATAGTTTAACTGAAGTTTGGCCAGGTCTTTCTAGCCTTAAAACTGAAGATATGGGCTGGAGAGTTGACTCAGAGGTTAAGGTGTTTGCCTGCAAAGCCTAACATACTGGTTTCTATTCCCCGTGCTTGCCTGCAAAGCCTAATGATCGGAGTTCAATTGATTCCCTAGTACCTACCTACAGCCAGATGCACATGCATGCAAGTGGCGCATGCATCTGGAGTTTGCTTGCAGTGGCTGGAGGTTCTGATGCACCCATTCATATTCTCTCTCTCTCTCTCTCTCTCTCTCTCTCTCTCTCTTTCTCTCTCTCTCTCTCTCTCTCCCCTTGCAAATAAATGAATAATATATATATTTTTTTAAATCCAAAGACATGTCACTACACTTACCACATTCAAAAAGTCACCCAGAAAGTCAGGTGCAATAACCAGCTAGCTGTAATCCTGAGAACCAAGGGGAAGGATCACTCGTGTCTCAACTCCATTATTGATAAATAATAGTCCAGCTGCAGAAAAGAACCTTCTATGCCCATGGGAACCATGTAGAATCAACACTGCTGTGATAATATATTCACATATACATTCAGCTCTCAGTATATCTGAAATCCCCAAATACAAGAAAAATAAGCATCCAACTATACTCAAGACAACATTACAGACAAGTTTTCATTATTCAAATTATTGCATAAGTGATAAGAAGATGTTTTATGTTGAAAAGAATGTATGTTCACTCAGTCATCAGACATTTTTTAAGAAACCACCTGGGCCAGAAATCGATCTGAACTCTTGAGGCTAACAGAGGGAACCAGGCTGAAAATCCTCAGGCCTGGGAAAAACTGACTTTGCTTTGCTTAGAGCAAGAATTAACAAAGCAAGAGAGGGAGATGTGTAGCCCCTTACTGTTTATAATAAAAACTGAGATAAGGGCTGGAGAGATGGCTCAGCGGTTAAGGCACTTGCCTCCAGTACCTAAGGCCCCCTGGTTTAATTCCCCAGGACCCACGTAAACCAGACACACAAGGTGGTTCTCTCTCTCTCTCTCTCTCTCTCTCTCTCTCTCTCTCTCTCTCTCTCTGCTTAAAAAATGAATAAATAAAATATTTTAAAAAATTTTTAAAAACTGAGATAAGCATCCCAATATGGAATAAAAGGAAACCTTCCTCTTGACAAGTGTGGTGGTGTGAATTAGGTGCCCCCCCCATAAACTCATGGGCTGGGAATGCTTGATCCCCAGCTGGTGGCAATTTAGGAGGTGAACCTTGCTGAAAAGGTGTGCTGCTGGAGGTAGGCCTTGATGGTGTATTGACGCTAGCTTACGAGTTGTGATGGTTAAGTTTTTTTGTCAACTTGATCTGTTTAGTAATCCACTGTAATCTTGGGTGGGGCTCTGAGGTTACTTCCAGGAAGGATTCACAGAAGGAGGAAGTCCTTCCTCCTGAGTGAGCCCTTCCTCCAGAGTGGACAGTCCTCTTGGAAGGGGGCTTGATGTAAGGAAGCTCTGGGAGAAGAAGAGCTCTTCCCCCAACCTGCTGAGGGCTCTGGTGCTGCTGGTGAGTGTCATCACTTGCACGTGCATCTATCCTGGTGGGCTATCCTTTGTCAGCACTGGAATCAAGTTTCCTCAGCCTTCCAGCCTGGACTGAGGACCAGTGGCTCCCCAGGGAGCCATCAGGCCTTCAGTGCTGGATTAGGACTGCTGAGGCCTCCAGCCATGTGGACTGAGCAGATACAAGTTCCTTGACTCTCAGGCCTGTAGACTGCTATTGTGGGACTGCCATAAACTAAGGCAATAAATCCCTTTTACTATCATCCATTCTATCAATTCTGTTCCTCTAGAGAACCTTGACTAATAATACGCCAGTGTTCATTGGGTTCCCTCTCTTGGCGCCGTGGTCCACCTGATGTTGGCCAGGAGGTGATGTCCAGCCTCTGCTCTACCACCTTTCCTCTGCCTTCATGGAGCTTCCCCTGAAATCCTCAAGCCCAAATAAACAACTTCCCTCCCATCAGCTGCTTTAGGTCCCGTGCTTTGAGCCAGCAATGTGTAGGTAACTTCAACACTAAGGAAGACAACCAGAGGAGAGCCTCCCTGGAGTTTAAATGATATCATTCCATCCAGGAGAAACACTTAGGCAGATAGAGGGTTTGGAAGCCAGAATTCTGAACAGACGGATAGGAATCAGCTGTTGAGTTTCTTCCCTTCATGGAAGTGATAGCCACTGTGAGTGGGCACAGCAAACCCAAGAACAAGTGGGTGGTACCAGCTCAGAGACAAGCTGGCCAGACCATCATGAGTGGGAAGGACCATGGAGTGGGTCTGGATTTATTCCAAGTGGAAAGTTCTTGGGTGACTTGGTCCTAAATTGGGGGACCACCTGAGCCAGTTTATGGTTTCAGTTTGGCTGCAGAATGGATCAGCAGAGGGTGAGTGTGGAAGTGGGAGGAGCCAGGCTGTGGGAAACCTGCCATTGGCCCTCTGGACCCCGTGCAGTGCCTCAGAGGCTGGCTTGCACACATCATAGCCCAGGGCTCTCCTGCCTCTTGCAGTGGTTGCCCAGTGGGGAAACTCAGCCAAAAATCAGAAGAAACAGAAAAGCTCCCTTCCCCCACCCCAAGCAGACTTGAGGATTTGACACAAGATAGCTGAAGTCCTTTACTCCAAGGCTGCTTGTCCTGGCAGGCGCCTCACGTCACATGACCTTGCCCATGACCTTGCCTGGTGCCTCTCTCTCCCACAGCACTTTCTGGGATTTGGATAACCTCCCCTCCCATCTCTCTTCAGGTCCCAGGTCATATCTGACAAGGTTGCTACTAGCCACATGGTATTATGCTTTTGTGCCTTATGATTTAAAAAATGATACTTTTAGGAAGTTCTAGTGAAATGACCCATTTTGTAGATGCCATCTGTTTCCTGGGGGCCTCTTACTGATACAGAAGGAGAGAAGCAAGGATTAATATTGAAAAGTTCAGTGACTCTGATCCTGATGCCTTGTGCTCATGATGTGAAGTTCATAAACCCCCCAAAATTAGTAAGCAATCATACCGTCCTTAATCTCTTTTTGGTGGGAGGTGGGAGCACCAATCCCATACATCGGCTGAGGTTGTAAAAATCCAAATGATGTGTGAGGACTCTGAAAATAAGATTTCACTGTCACTGATAAGTGACTGCCGCCCACGTGGGAAGAGCTGTTGCTTAAATATTTAGATTTAATTTGCCATTCAGGCATTCATTTATTCAATCAATGTTTATTCAGTGCCTATTACCTGTAAGGTAATATTTTATATACTAGAC
>PVHP010047536.1:0-12793 GCA_004024765.1 Zapus hudsonius
AGGGGGGGAATTGGGGAATTCGGGATAACAACGCATGGTTTGCCCACTAAATAATGTAACTCATTATGGACAATAAATATATATTAAAAAAATCACCATAGTAATCCTAATCATTTCTGGAGTGTGAGATGTGTATGCACACATGTTGCAGGTGTGTATGCCCTGTGCACATGTACAGAGTCAGGGAATCTTCTCTTTTGCTATACTACTTTGTTTCCTTGAGCTTGGAGCTTCCCAATTTTTTCAGCCAGATTGGCTGACCAGTGCACCCTAGTGATTCCTCTGTCTCTACCCAGTCCCCTCAGGACTAGATCTACAGACATCAGTGGCCACAACTGGGATTTTATGAAGCTACTGGGGATCAAACTCAGGTTCTCATGCTTACATGGCAAGTGCTCTTATTCGGTGAGCAATCTCCCCAGGCCCAAAATGCTGTATATAAAAGCAGAAAGATTATGTCCTACAGAAGTAGTTTTTTTTCTCATTCTATTTCTGTACTTTTGATCATGCTATGCCCAAAAGTTGGAATTCCATTTTATTATCCTCTGACTCCACATATAAATCCTATCCATTCTTCAGAATAATATTCAGTATCAACTCCATCATGGAGCCTGTCTTCATCACTCCAAAACATGAAGATTTCTCCAAACACATGGAATGGATCATACAGATAAAAAATATTTACCTTATTCATTAGAAAAATCCTTTTAAAGAAATTCATCCCTTGCGGCACAATTGCCACATGCCAAATTCTGTGGGGAATACACAAATGTGAATGGAGTCTTTAAATATCTGCATAAACAAAGTGAATTATTTGTGCTTGAAACAAAGCCATGTGGTACTGGAGCAACATGAATGCTTTAACTGTGGCTTCCATCATAGATAGATGTTGAGAGTGAAGCAAGGATAGTTTTAATGGGACATTAGGTTCAGTGGGGACATAAGTGGGTTTGAAATGAAGCTGAGAAGCTTGAAGATTTCCTTTGACTAGAGATTCCAAGAATAAGCACAAGAACATAGAGAGGGAAATGTTTATAAGTAGGAGAACAAAAGCAAGATCTCATAAGTTAAGGTAACTTTTGGTGTTGGTTTCAGTATAGAATGAACTTGTAAGCCATCACTTCCATCCTAATAACATGAATACATGAGGGAATAAATGGAAAAATCAATTCTTTTTTTTAAATTGTCTATAATGAGTTACATTGTTTAGTGGGCCAACAATGAGTTGTTATCCCCAATTCCTCATTGCCCCCCCCCATCCCCAGTCAGCTGGATATCCTCCTCCGTGGGCCGCCTGTATCAGTCTTTGTGGTAGGGGACCATAGATAGCCCAGTCTTCAGCCGGGTTCTCATGACCCAAGTGTGTTGTTACTGAGGATTGCCAAGTCTCTGATATTCTCCCCCACCACGGCTCTCACAATCTTTCCGCCCCCTCTTCCGCTCAGTTCCCTGAGTCGTGGTAGGTGAGTATTAAGGCTGCTTTAATGTTGTGAGCTTAGGGGTCTTTGTGTCAAGATTCATTGGTTTCTGTCTCACTGGCTTATCCTTTATATACCAGAGAACTGAAGTTGCAGGAACAAAATAGTGTATTCTTCTAATTGAATAAACAGATACAGTCTTAGTTTACAGGAACAGAAGTCTAGGAGGAAACCATCTCCACTAGAGCAAGCATAAATTTATGGAGGCTGAGAATGGATAAGCCTGAGAAATAAAAACTCTGAGGGGCAGTTTTAGGCAAGGCCCCATATTTTATAAGTTTTACTTTCAGAAACTCTTTATGGTTATATAATGAAGACTTGAGCAAATTTCCCCCTAAGCTTTCAGCAACGGAAGGGTAAAAGGAGCCATTTTGAAATATACTCAGAACATTCTACTCAAGGTATGTACTTCATGGAAACTGTTCTTTCAGAGACTAACAGACTGAGGTTTTATGAGTGCCCAGCTGAGCTCCAGGGAAGGGAAATACCCATCTGTAATCCCCTTTATCCTTACTAGCTCCTTTAAGGGGAGGAACCTCTGAGAAGCTCTTGTGAAGGTTTTACATAGCCCAGGGGCACAGGCCTACTAAATGACTAAATCCTGATAGGACTAAAGAAGCTTCCCATTTCATTGCTAAGATGTCTGAATAACAATTGAGAAATACAATTGAAAGTAAAGTTTGCCTCAGATATTATTTGGACAATATATAGAGAATCCTAAAAATCATAGGGGTGACAAAAACAAAGACACGGCTGGTCTTGTTTTTGGTGGCTCATGCCTTTAATCCCAGCACTTGGGAGGCAGAGGTAGGATAGTTCAAGAGCAGCCTGAGACCACATAGTGAATTCCTGGTCAACCTGGGCACGAGTGAGACCCTACCTCGTAAAACAAAACAAAACAAAACAAACAACAACAGCAAAAAACAAGGATGCCAAAAGAAAACTGAGCCTCTGATTCCTACATTTAATGTAAACATATAAAACCAAAATCTCCCACTAAAGGCCTGTCTCAATTCCCTCTAACTGATAAATTATGTCTAGCTATAAACAAAAGGTTGTAAGGCATACTAAAAGTTAAAAATTGCAGTTTTAACAACAAAAGTGAGCATCAGAAGCAGATTCCTATGTAGCAGAGATGTTGGAATTAGCAAACTGGAAACTTAAAACAAGTAGTGAAGGCATTGGACAACATGCAAGAGCAAGTAGGTAATATAATCAGAGAGACAGGAGCTCTAAGAAAGAATCCAAGTGAAATGTCAGAAGTCAAAACCATTGTTACAGAAATTAGAATAGCCTTTTTGTATTTTTTACTCATTTATTTATTTTAGTATTTATGTGTCCATAGGTATGTGGTGCACGTGTGTGCAGGTGCACATGCACATGCACATGCACATGCACATGGAGGCCAGAGGTCAGCCAGCATCAGGCGTCTTCCTCAGTCCCTCTTCACTTTATCCTTTTGAGTTAGAGTCACTGAGCCTAGAGCTGATTAGCCTAGACTAGCTAGCTGTAAGCCTCTGAGACTCTTCTGTCAACACCTCCCCAGCATTATAGGCTTACAGGCACTAGGCTTGGCATTTTTATGTGGGTACCAGGGATATGAACTCAGGTCCTCATGCTGGCACAACAAGCACTTTCAACAATGAGCCATCTCCCCAAGCCAAGAATAACTTTTGATGGACCCATCAATAGACTAGACACAGCCAAAGGTAAAAATTGGTGAACTTGAAGAAGTATCAATAGAAACTCCCAAAACTGAAATGAAAAGAAAAATAAGAATTAGAATGAACAGGGATGGAAGTTGGGTGGGGACAAAAGAGACAAAAGTGAGTATTAAAGTATATCATCTACATAGAGGAAAATATAATCAAATCTACTATTTTTACAATTAATATATATTACTAAAAAGTAAGTCACAAATGACTAATCAGAACCTAACTAGAAACTATCACTACAGGTGCCATGGATATACTAAACATTAGCAATTGCTAATAATACTAAACATTAGCAATTACTCTAAAACCATAAATTTGATAACCTAGATGAAATTAATTATTCCTCAAAAGATAATCTACCAAATCCAGTACTTTACATTTTAAACAAAAAATTAAGCAGATATTCTGACAAAACTCATGCAAGGGGAAATTGTAATTATTAATTATCTTCCCAAAGTATCAGACCAAGATGGAGTCACTATTGAATTTTACCAAAATTCCCTACAGAAGAATCCATACAAATGCTCTACAGACTCATATAGGAAATGGAAGCAGGAGTGGACTTCCTAATTAATTCTTCATAGCAACATGGTATAGCAGAAAGAATGCAGGAGCAGGGGTTAATGGTACTGAGTTTTATTCTTAATTTAAATTATTTACTATTACATGCAAATCACTAAAATGTTTGCAGCTTCAGTAAAGTACAGTTAATACTATTAAGGATTGGATTGTGTCCTTAGATGCTCTAAATACAATGTGACTCTATTTGAAAATAAGGACTTGGGGGAGATAATTATGGATAAATGAGATCATATTATATTAGTGGGGCCCCAATCCAATAGGCCTATCTCTCTCTCCTCTCTCTCTCCCTCCATTTCCCCCTATACATTCCTACATTCCTCTCTCTCCACAGAGGAAAGACAATGTTTCACATGAAGAAGATGATCATCTATAAGCTAGGAAGAGAAGCCTTTCCAGAAACCAGCCCTGACATACTAAGTTTGGATTTTCAGCCTCTAGAACTGTGAGAATACCTGTTGTTTAAGCCATCTAGTCCATGATATTTTGTATGGTCAACCAATCAGGCTGATATAGATACTTCTTAATGGGGGGAACATTACTTAGAAGCAGGTGATATTTGGAAATGGTAAAGATTGATTTGTATGTTGCTCTTTAGATTTCAGCTATGAACTGAATTATAGGCTAGAATATATCTCCAGGTCCTCTTCATTTTGTCTTTCTTCTCTCTTTAACCTCATAGTGTATATGCTATATGCTTTCTGTTTTTTTTCATCACAGTCATTATATAGGCACCAATAACAGAGATGGAAAGAGACTAATTTAATCCAAAGCTTCCATTACCTTAAGATGCCTCAATGATTTTTCTGATGGGGTGAAATTTTTGCATTTGGTCTCAAGCCCAAGGTATATGCAACACTTCAGAAAAATTGCTTGCGACACATTGGAGTGAGTGCTTGAGAACCATGAGTTCCCCATATACTAAAAAAAGAAGACTCAGTACTCTTGTACAGGCAGTGAACTGATCAGAGAGCAGTTCTCACAGTTTCTACTTATTATGTACTTATAGCAGTTCTCACAGCTTCTACTTATTATATATTCTACTTATTATTGTCCCTAATGTTGTAAGGGTTCTATTTTACACAAGATACTAAGATGTGCAATCACAGCCTATGCTAGAAAGTAAATTTCAAAAGGTTCATGCAAAGCCCTCCACATTATGACACTGGTCTGCCTTTTTATCTAATCTCTTTTTGTACTTGCTGTTTTAGTTGAATTCCATACACGTTAATTTGCTAACCAGATGGTAGACCTTGTGCATAGAAAGATGAATCTCTTTGTAAGTCCTTCTTTCAGAAGCTTATGAGCTCATAGGTTCAGATGGGAACCTTCTAAAGTGTCCTACATGTGAATGGGCTTGTAGAAACTTATTCCACATATGAAAGTCATACATGATGGAGACACACTTGCTTCATATTTGGCCACTGTCTTTTCTGAAAGCTCTGGAGAAACAGTAGGGAATAGGGAGTAGACTTGTGTCATGGGCACTGTAAGTTCATATTCTAGCTATGTTGTGTTGATTTTGAGCAAGTCACCTCTTGGAACATACACAAATGCACTGTGATTTGTAGCAGAGGTATGTATGGTCCAGCTGAGAAGAGGGAAGGTGTTCAGGTGTGTGTGGAGGGGGCTAATTGGGATGTTGGTGACTGGTGATTCAGCACTTTTTACTGTTTCTGATGGGTAGTGGATGCCCTTCCTTCAGAGATTTCCAGAACAAAGGTCAGGGATGAGATGTGGAGAAGGAACAGAAAAGTTGCTACACAAAGGGAGGTTTAGTGTTTTAGAAAATAATATTTGTAAGGTCAAGATACCCAGACCCTACTTTTACTTCTACTGTTGACTTACTGTGTGACCTTGAAATAGTTGAATTAATTTCTAGGTACTTTGTCACTCTAACTTTCAATACTTTTGGGTTCTCAAGTTCTTTAAGAAGGAACAAATACCAAGGTTGTCATTAAAAACTGAAACTTATAGAATGTAAAATCTAGAAGTTATAGAATAGAAAATAATCAAAGAAAATTATTCTAGAGAACAAACATAAAATGTTTTCTGTTATTCATATTCTATTCTGTGTATTTCCCATGGTATTTTGCCCCATTATCCCTAAAAACAGTTCAAAAGCCCTTGGAATTACAATATTTTATTACATCAATTTCATCTTCTAAATTGCCCCATTCAATCAGAAATAACTTTATATTAGCAATTTTTCAACAGGAACTAATGTGAATTTTTGCTTCAGAAAATATGGTCACCATAACTCTACTGTACCACTCACTTATCTTCCCTCCTTGGTTTTCCTCTTGCATATCATTTTTTTCATTATTGGAACATATTTACACAGCAATTGGAACTTTGATTAATATACTCTGCTTGGTTTACTTATTATTCATAAATGAATTGTGTTTGTGAATATAAAGGATAATTCTTAAAAGTGAAGATTGGAAAGTGAAGATTGTGAATGCTTACTATAAACAAAGAGGCCAACTAGGTTCCTGTGCTGTAAGGTTCTAGAGATAGAGATATATATCCAGAGATATATACATATATAGAGAGAGATCTATATATGCAGAGGAATAGCAGCAGAACCACGGAGGCACAGATGTTAAACACCTCTGTGTGTTCTCTCTGTTTCTAGTGATTTGAAACCAGTAGATTTGGAGTTAGGTAAAGGAGCATGCAAGTGATGCCTGCTTGAATTTTAATATCAGGCCCAAACCTCTCTTCTGAGTACCAGACCAGAGTTTTTAAGTACCTGTTCTAATTCTCATTTGGGCTATAATAATCTCTCTTTTCTTCCCTTCTAACTGTATCCTTTTCCTAAATTTACTGTTCTTATTATTGGCACTACATTTTTCATTTTTTTCTGATCACTAAGACTAATAAACCTGGCACATTTAAATTTTTCCATCATCCTGATAAATCCAGTCAATTGCCAAGTTGTGGTACTAGTCCATCACATCTGTGTCACAAGAGTTAATTTCTTTTCATATTTTACTATAGCACCATCATTTAGGCCTTCATAATTTCTCATTCTGAAATCTGTAATAACCTCTCCTCCATTTCATTTTCACTAAACTTCACCTATTTCAATCAATTTAACAATCAATAGCAATCTTTAGCTCAGTTTCTTTTCTCCAGGTATTGTTAGACCAATAAGTGTAAGAGAAGTTGATATGGTCAGTTTTCAGTGGTACACATGCATTTTACATTAAATGAAGTGAGGAAAGAATTATATTCCCATCACAAAGAATAACACCATCTTATAGGACTTTCAAGAATATTTGGGAGGCAATTTCAGAAATTCATAGTGGTGTAAGGAAAGCTTTTCCCATAATTTATATTTGTATCTAACCTTAAAGTTGTATATGTTCTCCCTTAATTTGGATGTTAGAGCAGACCCAACACCTGTAGTTTCCCCATGCTCATAACAGATTATTTGGTTTTCTTTGTTTCTTTCCTTATACACATAAATCAGCTGAATGCTTCTTATTGCTTTTTATCCTATAGCCTGAGATGATCCATCTCACAGATGTTGGGGATTCAGGGATTCCCCTTAGGTTTGAGTGTCTCTTCCCTTATTACCAGCCTTGTCCTCTTCCCACAGTCATGTTTCCATCACTCACATGGACTTAGCCATGTGGCAGCCTTGCTGATGGGCTCTGCAGCCATCTCCCACAACCCCAGGCCAAGAGGTGGCATTCAATATATCCACAGAGTATACTTCCATCCTGCCAAAGCTGTAAAACTGTCTGGGATTACAATCCCTTCCAGTTATGTGCAGAAGGAGGCACTTTCCAGAGATGTTAATCAATTCTCTAATGAATTCATGGCATAGCAGGTAGAGCTCAGGTGGCTTGTAGTAGGAAAGTAAGACCATAGAAACTGGTCTCGTGGTTTAGGAAAGCTCCTGGAACTCTGAAGTCACAACACATGAGCCGTCCACTGGGTGTTTCTGGAACCCATCCCAAAGATGATAAAATATCCAGACAAAAGGGAAAATATTGGTTAAGATTATAGAAATATTCTAGCTGTCAGGTGATGGCTACCCCCTTAGTGATGGTTATGGTGTGACACATCCAACTATCAATCACCGTAGGGTCACCATCTCCTCAGTGGGCCTGCTTATCTGAATCTAGGGGCCGGTCTAGTGGGCATGTGCAACACTTCCATTTAACTCAAACCACATGCAGAAAGATCATGTCATACTTGGCACATAACCAATCAAGAAAGTCATCAGAGGGTTCCAGACCTCAACTTGTTTGAACAAATGTTCAAAAACATTTCTAAGGGGATATTACAGCAAAACATACTTACTCAAGGTCTTAAAACAGATGTTTGCGCTTTATGATTGTGTTGCTTTGCAGCTACTATTATCGAATACTATAAAATGGGACCAAATCACTTGAAGGTTGAACAGGGCCATGTATTTAGATTTTTCTTGCATCTTTATAGTGGACCAGAGAAAGAAGAGTCAGAGAGCAGAATATAATTCTGATGGTCTGTGTTTCAGTGGATAGCATTAGAGTAAGTCAGACAAAGGCTTAGACCCCTGGCTAGTGAGGTGTCTTAACCTACTATATATAGTCTCACTTTGTTTACACAATTGAAATAAGAGCACTGCTTATTTAATAAGTTTGTAAAGAGAGATAAGGAGATAATTTGAAGATAGTACATATCATATATTAAATACTCAAAAAGTGCTGTATAGCCAAGCATGGTGGTGCACACCTTTAATCCCAGCACTTGAGAGGCAGAGGTAGGAGGATCAATGGGAGTTCAAAGCCACCCTGAGACTACGTAGTAAATTCCAGGTCAGCCTGGGCTAGAGCAAGATCCTACCTCGAAACAAAACAAAACAAAACAAAAGGAAAAAACACCACAGAAAGTGTTGTATCGTTTTATTGCTAACAATATCACTAGAAGTATGTTTACATTGATTATTACTAGTGCTTCTGCCATTACTAGGACAGACAACAGGAACTAGTCCAAATTGGGGAGCTGAAGATGACCTCCGGGTCATGTTTTTGTAGCCTATGAAGAAGGCAGTAATACCGAGGTGGAAAACTACAATTCTAGCTTCAAATATGGTAAATAATAGAGCAGTGCAGAGATCTTATCCAATTTTTCTTATCTCAGACACTCTTCCATCTGTCATTAGATTACTATGAGACCTGTCCCAGGCCACTTTAGATAACTGTTTTACATGACATACTGTTGAAAATAAAATCCCATGTTACTTGTTTGAAAGCTAGCTAACTTGTACCAGGAGCCTAGTCTGTGAATAGAACACAGTACAAACAAATTGGTCTACAACAGTGGAATGGCTTTGCTTCTAATAGCTCTATGCTAACCAGCTCCCAATCCAGAAACATGCTATAGCCAACACCAGGATCTCTGTAAACCACTGCCAAACAGAGATATCCTGGGATCATTGCCAGAAGGAGGCATGGTCTTGCTTTCAGTTTAGCCATCACCTTTGTATTTCACATTTTGATCAGCATGTATTGGTCCACAACACAACTATTTTATTATATCTTTTGCAGTGCTGGGGATTGAACCCAGGACCTAGTACATGCTAGGCAAGGGTCCTACCACCTTCTACATCCCAAGACCAACCCATAACTCTTTAAGGAAGTTCATCCATCCATCTCTTCATCCATCCAACCAGCAATTCAACAAATATTTGTTGAGCAACTACAAGATGCCAAACATTGTTCCAGGTGCTGAGAATATACCAGTGATCCTGACAACATCCCTGCTGTCATGAAGCTTATAGTCTAGCTGCTTGGTCCAGTCAAATGTAATGCTCCAAGAATTTGGGGAACAAATGAAAGTCAATACTTTTTAACTGGACATGTAGTTTTGGATGTTGGGTGGAGAGAGGGGAGACTTTCTTGCATCTATTCTGAGAAAAGTCTTAGAGGGTGGGCTGGGAGAGGGCTTTAATAATAATGTGGCTGCACTTTGATTTCCCAGATTAATCTAATTTATACAAGTGGTATAGTTAATATATTATGTAGCTAATGTATATCATATACACTATTTTCTGAAATGTGATAAGAAAACAGTGTGACTTTAATTGTGTGATTCATAACTGGCTCTGAAGGCAGTTTTAAAAGCAGCTTTTCAAAGATATTCTAAGCAACGGCAACACCAGAACAAGTATATATCTTGTAAAGGGGAATGATAATTTTAAAAGTACAGCATATATCTGGGTGTACAAGTTACAAGATATTTTTAAAATAAATATTAAGTTAGCATTAAAAAGAAAGAAATGTCAAATGTGAAAAATACATTACATTTTTGAAATATATATCCTTTGTTTGGACTTATGATTGTACAACTGTAAAATTAATTTACTTTAAAAAGCACAGAAGCAAGTATTCCTTTGCATTTAGATCTTTTCAGTTAATTCATGCAAACTTTTCAGCACATGAGTCTTAGAAGGGAATATTTGGCCATTGCCATGTTACATTTTTATATGAAAAATAAATCTTCTGCTTATATGACAGGACTGCATAAATAATGCCTTCTGATTTGAAGCCAGTGTATGATCAAGTTCCTTGTATTTTAACTGATATTTATGTTACAGGCAGAATGTTAAAGCAGGAATTGTAAACAATTCCTAGGCAATGTGTATAATGTTTGTAATTCATTCCTAGAAATTGTTCACAATGCCTGTAACATATATGCAACTAGCAAGATGCCTGGAATACATAGGAAACCTTCAAGATGCTAACTGGCCATTCCTATGACATCTCTGGATTGCAACATTTATTTTAGCAAATTGATTTATCTGTTAACATGTGTTGATGTTTATCATAATGCTGATAATACTAGTAATACTTGATTTTCTCATCATAGCTCTTAAGGCTTTCTGTAGTTTTACTAGTCATTTGGTGATTAAAGGTTTTGAACATTTTCATTTTAAGAGGCACTAAGAATAATGGAAAACAATAAATATATATACACAAGGAAATTTATATTTCAGAGTAGCAAAAACTCCATCTAAATTTTCATATTCCTGCACATAAGTTTTAGCCAAAGCTTCCTTGCTTGTTTTCCCAACCCATTTCTGACCAGTTTCTGATATTCTAAATCCTTCAAACTTTCCTACGTCACTCCAAAGAAAATACCTTTTACCACTCTTACTTTATCATGGCATATTCTTGTGTTTCTCTGTTCACTTATATGCTAATCAGACTTGGCATGCACATACATAATTATTTGATCTATATATTTGATTATTGTTTACATTTATCAATTTCCATTTGCAACTTTCAAATTATCTGCATATTAGTTTATGTAATGCTGGTATGAGTTACATCTATGTAACCACCCCAAATCAATTTGAATATTAAGACAAAAAGCTGAATGGAAAAAAAAAGCCTTTGAGTGTTACGGTCATATCAGTTCATTGGTTGGGATTTGTTATCCTTTCTAACTGCAATATATCTAGTCCAATAAAATGGAGTTAACTTTCCATTGACTAGGGACTTCACTAAGGTGAAGCCTGGGAATGATTTGGCAAGGCAGGATGTAGGTCCAAGAGAACAGACAGAGCCTTCTGCCAACTGAAGCATCTCAGTGGTTAATATCAGTGCTTGCATGATAAGGTGCTGAGAAATATTTTACAGTCATATACATGGATCCTGAATCTGCCCAGATGATGGTCCTCACTTCCAGTTCCATCCCCAATGTATGATATGACTCATCTCATAGGCCCTAAGAACTCTCTCTGTTGAAGCTCCTCTAAATGGGTCACATTGATATAACTTTTGTTTAAATGTTTCCAGCCTGTTAAAATTGTATTGTCTCTCACATTGACTTACACTGGTCTAATTATGTACTGTATATTTTTCATGGATTCCTTGCACTGATGGTGACCATATTTTCCAACCAAAAATTAAAACATATCATCTGAAAATTTAGGTAAACTGTTTGAAATTAACAGTTGTCATGGTTTGATCCAGGTATCCCCCACAAACAAATTAATGTGTTCTGATAGATCGATACTCAGCTGATGGCAGTTTGGGTTTTACAACCTCTATGAAACTGTGTTGTTGGGGGCGGGCTTTTGGGGTTATAAGCTAGCTTCCCCTTGCTAGTATTTGGCACACCTTCCTGCCACTGTTTACAGTGCTGTGGCAGAGGTGATGTCCACCCCTCTGCTCATGCCATCATTTTCCCTGCCAGGATGGAGTCTCCCCTCGAGTCCATAAGGCAAATAAACCCACTCCTCCACAAGCCTCCTTTGCTTGGGTTCTTTCTGTGCAGCAACTAGAAAGCTGACTACAACAGTTTTGGTACCAGGAGTGGGGTCATCTGTTGCTGCTATAACCCTGATCTTGTGGCTTTGGTCTTTTGGAAGTGATCTGCAGAAGGATGGAGAACATGTGTGGGAGTGGATTCTGAGGGTATGGGATAACAGAGGGAGGAATATAACATTGGATCGGGCTGAATTTATCAGAATGAGCCCATTGACCAATGATTTCAGATTTAATACTGCAGCTCTTGAAGTTAGAAGTGGTTCCAAAAGTTTATTTGATTGGTTGGCTGAAATATGGATCCAAAGATGGCCCACTGTGAATGAGCTCCACCTGCCTGATATTCCTTGGTTTAATGTTGATGAAGGGATTAGAGGCTTAGAGAACTAGGAATGCTGGAGTGGATTTCATCTTCGCCCTGACTATTGGAGCATCCAGAATATGTGCCTCTCACTAACAGTATAAGAAACAGATTTGTGAGGACTGCTCCAGCACACTTAAAGTGCCCAGTAATTGCTCTTATATGTAAAGAGGACATCACACTGGGAGCTGCAGTTGCTGCATTAGGTCAATTATATGCAATGGGTTTTGTTGGATCTCGGAATAACAGGGGCCAAGTGGCAGCACTGAATCGCCAAAGGCGAGGTGAGCATGTTTACCGTAATAGACAGCATAGGCAGAACAATGCTCATGGTGGCATGACCTGTACAGACCTTTGGTACTGGCTGATTAATCATGGTGTTCCCAGAAG